>UESW01002179.1:216273-268069 GCA_900491605.1 Calamus simplicifolius
TTGATTTATTAATTAATAGGTTTAGTGATAAGAGCATCATCAGAAAAATTTTAAATTTTTACAGTCGAATAAATTTTAAGAAACTCATCTAGATGTTTGTAAGGGTCCTCATTTGCAAATCCATAAAATAAAAGTAACATTTGAATCACACTTGACTTGATCTTATATTGAGTGGCCTTCACTGGAGGCACTTGAATGCAGGGAGAGTAGGTATACTTTGAAGGAGTGAATACTTCTTTAACTAGCGTGGTGGACCATTTTCGTTATTAGGGTCCATAATTCTAAGTCTGTTTACTCTAAAGGTTCTCTCTATTTCAGGATCTAGGGGTATGAGGTTAGATTGTAACGATGGCGATCAAGCATACATCCTACCGGTATACTCTAAAGCAAACAGTAATTCAATTTTTTTAACTAATGTATAGAAGAGAAAGGAGAGATTCTAAAAGAAGTATCCTAAGAGATTCCTAACTAGACAATGAAGACTAATTTAATTAGGATTTAATAATTATTAGCAATGAAGTTAACAAATTAAACTCTCTACCCTAGGCTTAACCTAAATCTAGATAGCTCATAATTTCCAAGACCGCCTTGGAGCCCTACAAGTCAAAAATTAACTGATCAACTAGCCAGTTAAGGGTAAGGATCAATGGGGGTCCCTATGTTTCATGCCTTAGGTAAGCGAAGGAGCCAATTAAATAATCACTTTCCTTTCCTTTTTAGACACCAGTTAGTCAAGTCAATCCCGACCCGATCCAACTCTTTTGAGTATCTTGTCCTATTGAGCTCGAGTTTCTTAGGGGTTGATGTCTAGTTAATTTTAGAGTTAAAGGCTTGGATTAATGCAAAATGAAGAATATGGTTTGTGGGCCAATGAAGGGTGATCAACTCTCCACCTTATCTTAATTAGGGGTTTGTGCTCTTAAAATTAATTATGAAAATGCTATGCAACAAGCAGATGTCAAGCTCTTGAAGTTATCAAACAAAATTAATTTAATTTTATTTATTTAATTATTTATTTATTTAGATTTTATGATTAAGTTTCTAATTTCCTAATAAATTATGAGATGCCAATGAAAAATTTTGAGTTTTATAGAAAATAAATTTACCTAAGTCAATCTAGGCATAGAAAACAAATAAAATATTTTTTTAATTATATTTATTTATTTTTTTATTATTCTTCTTCTTTTTTAAAAAAAAATTAATTATATTTTATGAAAAGTATCTTAGGGTTTTCTTTCAGGTTCTTTAAGGTACGTTAATTAAAATAAAAAGTTGATTAGGTTAAAAGTGAATTTGTGATCAGAAGGAAAGTTATTTTTTATGTTAAAAAAATAAGAAAATCTAACAATTAAGGTAACTAAAATTAAGAAAAAATTTATGATAATTTTTTTTTTTTTTTAAATTTAAATTTTTTTTTTAATATTTTTTCAAAATAACTGTACTTAAGTCCTCGGCAATGGCGCCAAAAAATCTGATGTGTGTCGCAATGCAATTAAAACACCTTAATTCCACTAATCTTAGGTAGAATAGCGAGAGTAAGGGGTCGAATCCACATAGACTTTGAGTAGTTATCTTGAAATAAATTTATACAATTAAATATTTAATAAGCAGATTGGTGTAAAAATAATTAAGATATGATCTATCTTAATTAGAGTATGGGATCACAGTCCGTCCCTTTTAAAGAATAGATCAGTCAAAAATTATTTTCGCTTAAAAAACATTCAATAATAGGTAAATATAAATAAAGACTTTATTTCATAGCATCCAAAAGATTACATAAAAAATAAAAAATATATAATCTACTTCTACTTCATAAGATGATGGATCTGCAAATTCGCTTCCTGCTTCCTACTTTTGCAAATCCGCTTCATGCTTCCACAAATCTGCTTCCTGAGATAGAAAGATAGTTGAGTATGGAAGGTATGATGGCTGGTGGAAGAAGAACGGATGGAAAGATTTAGGTTATGAAGTGAAGAAAACAAAAATAGGAGTGGGACAGAATCAAGAGAAGAACGGGGGTGAAAAAATTATTGCATGATTCCTTAAGTGACTCCGATGGTGTTCTTTTATAAGGAAGGAATACGCGTCGACTCCGTGTGTAATCCACATTAACTGCTCTCCTTTTCTTCGCAGATAAGATTTGTTCTTTTCAAAGTTCAAACTACAGCCTTAAAAATATCTCATGATTTCCTCTTATTCACGACTGTTTTAAATTTCATGCAATTTCAGGGTTAAATATTGAAAAATAAATTTTGAGCTCGTTTTAAGTCCGATTTGAGTGTCGTTTGTATTGTTGAACTCCTAAAATCAAGCTCTTTAAGTTGACAGCATCTTTTTCTAAAAATATTATATAAAAGTATTAAATTTAAAAGAATAATAATAATTTAGTCTATAAATTAATACTTTTATGGCTAGTATTTATGTACTTATCATATAACATACATTTATCATTGGTTGCAAGTAAAATATCATCCACATATAAGATTAGAAAGTAAATTTTACTCCCACTGACCTTCTGATATATACATTGATCTATAATGTTCTCTACAAATCGAAATAAAGAAATCACATCATGAAATTTTAAGTACCATTGTTGGGAGGCTCGTTTTAACCCATATATAGATCTCTTAAGCTTGCATACCAATTGCTCATTATCACTAGAGGAAAAACCTTCAGGTTGTTTCATATAAAACTTTTCCTCTAGATCTTCATTGAGAAATGTAGTTTTCACATCCATTTGTTGCAACTCTAGGTCAAAATGCGTAACAAGTGCCATGATAATGCGAAAGGAATCTTTCTTGGATATAGGAGAAATATCTCCTTGTAATCAATTTTCTTCCTTTGAGTAAATCTTCTAGCAATGAGTCTTGCCTTACATCGCTCAATGTTGCCTAACGAGTCTTTCTTGGTCTTGAAGACCCATTTACAGCCAATGACTTTTGCTCCATCAAGCAACTCAACAAGATCCAGACTCCATTAAATGCCATATAATTCATCTCATCTTTCATAGAGTCATACCATAAATTGGATTCCTTACAATTCATGGCTTGTGAAAATGTTTCAGGATTATTTTTAGCTCCAATATTATAGTCCGACTCTTGAAGATACATAATATAGTCACCAGTAATTGCTGATTTTTTTCTCTTGTAGATTTTCTTAATGTTGTAACAGCCTCCTCTTGTGAAGTTGATTATTCAACCATCTCTGGTAACTCATGAGAGACCGGATCTACTAGTTCATTATCATAAATTATGAAATTTCAATGACTAATTGTATAATGCCCGATTGATCTTGAGGGGCACTATGAACGATAATCAGTCTGTCACTTGAAGTGGAAGTTTGAGCATCAGAATGTTCTCTTTCAGAAATCATGCTCTGCAATTGATCACTCTCACTGATCAAGTCATTCTTAAAAAATTTGGCATTTTTTGATTCCACAATCCTAGTTATGTGAGATGGACAGTAAAATCTACATCCCTTGGACCTCTCGGCATATCCAACAAAATGTCCACTAATGGTCCTATGGTCAAGCTTTTTCTCTTGTGGATTGTACACTCTCACTTTACATAAGCATCCCCATACACGTACATATCGCAAACTTGGTTTTGAACCTTTAAATAACTCAAATGGCATTTTAGAAATAGCCTTGGTTGGAACCCGATTCAAAATGTACACGGCCATCTTGAGAACTTCTGACCACAAGGACTTAAGCAGTTTGGAGTTGCTAATCATGCTCCTCACCATGTCCATCAATGTTCGGTTTCTTCTTTTTACTACACCATTCTGATCAGGTGAGTCAGGCAAACTGTATTGGGCAATAATCCCATATTCTTGAAGAAACTTCGCAAATGGACCAGGCATTTGCTCATCCTCTGTGTATCTTCCATAATACTCACCTCCTCTATCAGATCTCACAATTTTGATTTGTTTTCCATATTGTGTCTCTACTTTTGTCTTGAACACCTTAAAGGCATCTAATGCTTCGTTCTTATTATGAAACAAGTAGAGATACATAAATCGTGAGTAGTCATCAATAAAGGAGATGAAGTATTTTGGACCATAAAAATCCATATCCATACAACAAATGTCCATGTGTATGATCTCTAGTAGGTCTGAACTCCTCTTGGCACCTTTCTTTGACTTGTTGGTCTACTTGCCCTTAATGCAGTCCACACAAGTATCAAAGTCAGTGAAGTCCAAATTACTGAGTACTCCTTCATTCACTAACCTCTAGATTCTATCTATGGAGATATGTCCTAATCTTCGGTGCCATAACATAAAAGAATTATCATTACAACACATCTTTTCATGCCAGCCCTAACATGCATCACATCATGAGTGATATTATTTTACAAATTAATATAGAAAAGACTATTGGACAAAGTATCTGTTGGCTCCAAATTGATTTTAATGATTACAAAATAATTAAGTAAAGACTAATTTTATTTATTATGAAAACTAAGATTAATGCAGGGAAGTATAGTTGCCTTACAAATGAGCCTTATCAAGCAAAAACTTCATGGAAGTATACCCCAGCCATTTTCCACTTATAAGCTACTTGGATAATTAATTTATTATGCCTTGGAGCTAGCTATATTGCTTTTCTAGTTAGCTATTTTGGTTTGGTCCTGTGCTTGGCCGAATTCATGGTAAAATTAGTTAGCTTGGGAGCTAGCTTATCTCCTCTCTTAGCTAGCTGTTTTCCCTTGCTAGCTAGCTATTTTTCCATGCCTTTAGCCTAGCCGAATGCATGTTGAAATTAGCTAACTGGTTAGCTAGCTTTCCTCCTCTCTTAGCTAGCTGGATGTATTCTTTAGTTAACTACTTTATCCTTGCACTGTAACTGGCCGAATGCCTCTTGAATTTAGCTAACTGCTTAGCTAACTTTCTCCTTCTCTTAGCTAGCTGAAATGTGTTGTTAGCTAACTACTTTTTTTTCCTATTACTATGCTGGCCAAATGCTTGTTAAAATAAGTTAGCTGGCTAGCTAGCTGGACCCCTTGTTAGCTAGCTGAATCTCTTCTTTAGCTAACTAGTTTTTCCCTGTTACTATGCTGGCTGAATGCATGTTGAAGTTAGCTAATTGGTTAGCTAGCTTTCCTCTCTTCAGAGCTAGCTGGATTTCTTCTTTAGCTAACTACTTTTTCCCTGTTACAGTGTTGGCCGAACCATGCTTGGTTTTATTTAACTAAGGAGCTAGCTGGTTGACTTTCTAGCTAGCTAGAATCCCTTGTCAGCTAACTACTTTGGTTTGTAAGCTAACTATTTTCCTTTGTTAGCTAACTATCTTTTTTGCAGATCTTTTCCTGGTCGTATGGATATATGAAAGAGCTAGCTAGGAGCTAGCTAATCTTGGGCGGTCCTTTCCTCATGCCATGAAAGTTCAAATCAAGTTAGCTAAAGAGCTAACTACTTCTCTCTTCATGGGCGTGTGGATGCAAGATCAAGTTAGCTAAAGAGCTAACTACCTCTCTCTTCAAGCCATGTGGATGCAAGTTTGAGTTAGCAAAGAAGCTAACTACTTTATGGCTTCTCTCTCTTGGCCATGTGAATCTATAGAAGAGTTAACTGAAGCAAACCTTTAGCTAACTACTTTTTGGGCTGAACTCTCTCTTAGCCGTGTGGGACTTCAAACTAGCTAACTAAAAATTGCTTTTAGCTAGCTTATGGGCTGATCTATCTCTCTCTAGCCGTGTGCTCTTTTGAATCCAACTAACTGAAAGAATGCTTTCAGCTAGCTGCTCCCAACCTGGCCGATTTCTATTGATTGCTTGGGCGTTCTCTCTCTCTCTCTTTCTTCTTAATTTCTATTTTCAGCTATACTAACTTTTGATCTCTTGGATTATGGTAGAGATCTTCCTTCCTCAAATGGATTCAGTACATTCAATGCTCAAGGGAAATAATCTCAACGGTTATATTTTCTTTCCATTTTACTTCCATTTATTTCAAATGAGTCTAATGGATATCTTTGATGTTGAAATGCTTTAAATAGCTGAGATTAGAAGGACAAAATAATGAATCTGAGGACAAAAAGAAGAGAAAGAAATCCAAGAAGAAAAAGCTTTTATTGCATATTTTCTGAGTGATTGAAAGCAAGTTCCTATGCATTGAAGTTGAGAAATCATAAAGATCATTCATTTCTCAAGTCATCCAGATCCATTAAAGCCTTCAAGCATTCAAAGCTTCGGCTACCTTGGAGATCTTCATTTATTGCTAAAGATTTGGTACAAAAGTTGTAAAGTATTACTTTAAATATTTGCTCATTTTAGGAGTTGTTTGTTATTATGAACATATTCTTGTAAAGGGTTAGATTTAATCCTTGGTTATTGTTTGGCTTCCTTGTGCCGTAAAACAAGAGGACTAGCCAGGTAAGGCTAGGGTTTGGCTTTCTTGTGCCGTGAAACAAGAGGACTAGCCGGGTAAGGCTAGGGGTTTGGTTGCCTTGTACCATGAAAACAAGAGGATAGCCAGGGAAGGCTAGGGGTTGTAATCGTTGTGATACGATTGGAGTAAAATTCCCAAGGGTTTTTGGGGAGTGGATGTAGGTGCTGAATTCGGCACCGAACCACTATAAACCTTCTTGTATATGTAATTGCTTGTATAATTTATGTGATATGTTCTGTGCACTTCACTACACCGCTGCCAATTAAATTTTAATTAGTGATAAAGCATATCTCTGTAAATAATTAATTTTTAAAATACACAATTCACCCTCCTCTTAGGTTGCTACATCTGGGAACAAGTGGTATCAGAGCAGCATGCTCTTAATTTCTACAACTTTAATTAGCTTGGAGCCAAAGATCAGTAGTAATCCAAATGATCTATGTTGACTGAGGGATAATCAACTAATAGACCACCTTTGTTCAATGGAATAAATTACATGTATTGGAAAGCACGTATGAAAATTTTCATTCAAGCACTTGATTATGATTTATGAAAAATCATAATTAATGGACCACACACACCCACCATTAAGATTGATAATCTTGATATCCCAAAACCTGAATCGAATAGGATGAGCAAGACAAGAAATTAGCTCAATTAAATGCAAAAGCTATGAATGTTCTTTATTGTTCTCTTGATGCAATTGAGTTTAATCGTATATCTACTTGCATATCTGCTAAAGAAATCTAAGAAACTTGAAGTCACCCATGAGGATACTAATCAAGTAAAGAAATCCAAAATAAATATGCTTGTTCATAAGTATGAATTATTTAAGATGGATTCAGCTGAAATATCATTGATATGTTTACAAGATTTACTGATATTATTAATGGACTGAAAAGTCTTGGAAAATCTTATGCTAACAGTGATCTTGTTAGAAAAATCTTAAGATCCTTGCTTAGGTCATGGAAGCCAAGGTTACTGCAATACAAGAAGCAAAAGATCTCAATACTTTATCACTTGAAGAATTAGTTGGTTCTTTGATGACTCATGAGCTTCAGCAACAACAACATATTGATGAAATGAATCAAAGAAGAAGAGAACTATAGCATTAAAGAGTGCCACTCAAGATGATGAAAGTGAAGAAACCACTAGTGACAGTGACAAAGATGATGAAATGGCACTTATCTCCAGAAAATTCGATAAGTTTATGAAGAAAAAGAAGTTTGGAAAAAGAAAACAATTTACCAAAGGGGACCACAGTAAAGAAAAGGAAAAGAGTGAACCTCCTACATGCTACGAGTACAAAAAAGCCTGGACATATCAGACCAGAATGTTCACTATTAAAGAAAGGTTCCAAAAGAGTTAAGAAGAAAGCGATGATGGCTACATGGAGTGACAGTGAAATCACAAGTTCAGAAGATGAAGAGAAAACTGAAGTCGCTAATGTATGCTTCATGGCTGATAATGATGAGGTAAGTCCTAATTTTCTAGATGATTTTACTTTCGATGACTGCATGGTGCATTTTATGAACTTGTTGATGATTTTGCAAACATAACTTCAAAGAACAAAGATTTGAAAAATAAAATTAAAAATCTTATTCTTGAAAAAGAAAGAATTTTAAAAGATAATGAATTATTGCTAAAGGAAAACCAAGATTTAAAAAATGAAGTAAATAGATTAAAACCAATTATTGATATTTACATTAATTCAGAAAAATAGAAATGATATTAAATAATCAAAGGGTTGTTTACAATAGAGCTGGTCTTGGATATAATCCTTTGAAAGACAAAAATTTTTGAAAAATATTTATGTGCATGCTGATGATTCTACTAAAATTACATGCTTTAAATGTAGTAAATTAGGATATAAAGCTTATGCTTGTCACACACACAATGTGAGAAAAATATGGGTTCCAAAAGGAACTATTTTAACTAATCCAAAAGGACCCAAGAAAGCTTGGGTACCTAAGAGCAAAACTTAAAATTGTGTATGCAGGTGTGTCTTGCTACCCGAGCAACTAAAAGACAATGGTACTTGGACAGCGGGTGCTCAAGACACATGACAGGTGATAAATCACAATTCATCACTTTGGAAGCAAAAGATGGAGGTGTTGTTACTTTCGGTGATAATGGCCAAGGAAAAATAATTGGCATTGGAAAAATAGGTATCACGCCTCATGCTTATATTGATAATGTCTTACTTGTGAAAGGACTAAAACATAATTTACTAAGCATTAGTCAATTATGTGACAAAGGATTTAAAGTTACATTTGAATCATCTTTATGCATTGTTAAAAATCCTGCTAACGAAAATATGAAATTTTTGGTCATAGGCATGGTAATGTATATATTGTTAATTTAAATGATTTGCATGATCAAAATGCTGATTGCCTAGTTGCTACAAATAATAAAACTGATAATAGTTGGTTATAGGCTAGCTCATGCAAGCATGGATTTACTATCTAAATTAATTAAAAGGATTTAGTGCATGGTTTGCCGAAACTCATTTTTGAAAAAGATAAGATTTGCAATGCTTGTCAATTTGGAAAACAAACCCGAGTATCTTTTAAATCAAAGAATTTGTTTCAACCACTAGACCTTTGGAACTCTTGCATATGGATTTATTCGGTCCTACAAGAACAACTAGTTTAGGAGGAAAAAGATATGGTTTTGTTGTTATTGATGATTTCTCTCGTTTTACATGGGTTTTATTTTTAGCTAGTAAAGACAAAGCATTTCCCACATTTCAAAAATTATTTAAAAGAATTACAAATGAAAAGAATTCATCTGTTTTATCAATACGAAGTGATCATGGAAAAGAATTTGAAAATAAATCTTTTGAAGATTTTTATAATGAAAATAGAATTGAACATAATTTTTCTACACCTAGAAACCCCAACAAAATAGAGTAGTAGAAAGAAAGAACAGAACTTTAAAAGAAATGGCCCGTACCATGTTGTGTAGAGCAATCTCCCAAAGTATTTTTGGGCTAAAGCTATCAACACTGCTATGTTTTAAATCGCGCTTTGATTAGACCTATTTTGAAAAATACTCCGTATGAACTTTGGAAAGAAGAAAACCTAACATTAGTTATTTTCATATTTTTGGATGTCGTTGTTTTGTTTTAAATAATAAAAAACAAACCTTGATAAATTTGATGCTAAATCTGATGAAGGAATTTTTCTCGGTTATTCTTTACATAGTAGAGCCTTTAGAGTTTTCAACAAGAAATCTTTAGTAGTTGAAGAATCAATTCATGTTATCTTTGATGAATCTAATGATCTTCCATTAAGAAAGAGAAAAGGTATAAATGATGCAGATGAAATTGAAGATCAACTCAAAGACATCACCTTGAAGGATAAGGAGGATTCAGATACACAAGAGGTAAATGAAGAAAGGACCTACCAGAAGCTTCACAAGGTAATGATGAATTAGAAAGAGGATGGAGGTACGTTCACAGTCACCCTAAAGATCAAATCATAGGTGATCCAACTCAAGGTATTAGAACTAGATCTTCATTTAGAAATACTTACAATAACTTAGCATTTGTATCAAAAATTGAACCTAAATGCTATGATGATGCTAAAAATGATATTGATTGGATAAATGCCATGCATAAGGAACTTCACCAATTTGAAAGAAATAATGTATGGACTCTTACTGAAAGGCCTCATGATCATCAAATTATTGGAACTAAATGGGTTTTTAGAAACAAATTGGATAAACATGGTAATATAATTAGAAATAAAGCAAGATTAGTAGCTAAAGGTTATAATCAAGAAGAATGTATTGATTTTGATGAAACTTATGCCCCAGTTGCTAGACTAGAAGCTGTTAGATTACTTCTTGCTTATGCCTGCTTTATGAATTTCTGTATTGAATGGATGTTAAAAGCACTTTCTTAAATGGATTCATTGCTGAAAAGTTTTTGTGAAACAGCCACCCGGTTTTGAAAATCACTTGTTTCCAAACCACGTATTTAAGTTGAACAAAGCTTTGTATAGTTTTAAACAAGCGCCCGGCTTGGTATGAGAAATTAAGTAAATTCTTGATCAGTAATGACTTCATTCGAGAAAATGTGGATACAACTTTATTCATTAAAAGATAAAATGAAGATATATAAATTATTCAAATATATGTAGATGATATCATTTTCGGTGCCACTAATGATTCTTTATGCAAGGACTTTGCAAAGCTTATGCAGGGAGTTTGAGATGAGATGATGGAAGAACTAAACTATTTCCTCGGACTTCAGATCAAACAAAGCAAAGATGGGATCTTCATAAGCAATCCAAGTACATCAAGGAAATGATCAAAAAGTTTGGCATGGAGACATCTAAATGTATTTGTACCCCTATGAGCTCATTTTGTAAACTTGAATCATATAATGCTGAAAAATCTATTGATTTAAAACTTTATAGAGGCATAATAGGATCATTATTGACTTAACTGCTAGTAGACCTGATATCCTATTTAGTGTTTGCATGTGTGCTAAATATCAAGCTAATCCTAAAGAATCACACTTGCTTGCTGTTAAAAGGATATTTAAATATTTAAATGGAACTATGAATTTAGGACTATGGTATGACAAACAATCTAGCATTGACTTAATAGGATACATAGATTCAGATGTTGCTGATGTAAATTAGACAGAAAATCAACTAGTGAAACTTGCCAATTTCTAGGTGTTAACTTAGTCTCATGTTTAGCAAAAAGCAAACTTCAGTAGCATTGTCTACGGCCAAGGTTGAATACGTTGCAGCTGAAGTTGTTGTGCTCAAATCTTATGGATTAAGCAGCAGCTAGAAGACTATGGCATCAAACAAAAGGGCATACCAATAAAATGTGATAACACTAATGCAATTAGTTTAACTAAAAATCCTATTCAACATTCTAGAACTAAATATAAAAATTATACATCACTTTATTAGGGATCATGTAAACAATGGTAATGTTGTAATTGAATTTTTAAGTACTAAAAATCAACTTGCTGATATTTTTACTAAACCACTTGATGAATCTAAATTTTATAAAATTAGAAGAGAACTTGGTATGATTGATCCATCTATTTAATGAGTTATTTTGTGGTACTTGACATTATGTTTGAAAATCATGATTATCATGTGTTGCATGACTTATTTTAACCTTATCAATCAAATCCATTCATGAAACATCTTTTCAAGTAAAATTATTGCCTTTAGTGAGTCAGTTAACTGGGAAGTTAACTGCTTTTAATGTATTCCTTGCCACATAAAACCTTTTCACATTCACTCCTCACCAACCGGCCACTTTCCTTTTTCATTCTATCTTTAAGGTAGTTAACTGACCAGGAAACCAACCAGCCACCTGATAGGATTTCCTATATAAGACATTTTCCAACAGGTTCTTCTCAAATCCACTCCTCTTCTCCAAACCGTCTCATTCAAACCGGCTCCTATCTTCCTCTTATTCAAGCTTTACCTCCTTCCACTCCACTTCAAGAAGAAAAAGAAGATGGCTCCTAAGAAGAAATCGCTTTCAAGGGAAGAAGATTCCTCTTATCTTCGTAGGAAGACCACTTCTTCTTCTTCGAGAAGCTCTCTCCCTCCTAACACTCAAATCGCCTCTAAAGCCTTAGCCAATGGAAGGTTAGTAGACTTTAATTTTCTAGAGCAAGAAAGTTTTAAGATAGGTAGATTATTAGCCTCTCAAGGTTGGACTAATTTATTATCCACCAAAAAGCCTATCTATCTGAATTAATTCAAAATTTTATGAAAATATCACCTTTGGAAATGGGACCATAACCTCCTATGTTAAAAAGATTAAGATAGAACTTGATAGTAAAATGCTAGGTTCTGCCTTAAATATTCCATCTGAAGGTGTTCTAGAGGTTTTCCCTAGTGAAAGAGGCTATAAGCTTGCTATGATTCTTGACTTAGACGACAGTGAAGCCAATAACATAGTGAACCTTGATGCTAATATGCTATATGTTGAGAATAGATTGTTTCATAGCATCATTGCCAAAATATTTCTCCTCGTGCAGGATCTTTTAATGTTGTAACAGATCGAGACATTAGTATTATGTATGATATTCTTGTAGAAACACCTCTAGACTTTCCTAATCTTATGTTAATAATCATGAAAGAAGCCTTAAGTAGGTTCAAAGCTACATTACCATACGGGAAGTTTCTCACTTATGTTTTTGAGTTCTTTAATGTAAAACTTAAAGGAGAAACAGTTGTAGCATTACGTCATTCTGATGTATTTAATGCTTACTCCCTTCATCGTATGGATTATGCTAAGCGCAATGGTGTCTAGACCAAAATTAGATCTAGGACTGGTGATAAACCTACCCTTCAACAAGTAGCTTGCCACCATCTGACCTACATTAACCTGCATGTTCTTCACCTAATTTCTTCAACTTTGATTTTCATCAACCTAATCCATTTCTAGCCGCCATGACTAAACCAAATCATTTCTGACTGAGCCGCTGATGTTGATACACCTGGACCATCTCACTGTAATGATAATTATGCTCATATTCCTCCCACCGTGCGGATCTGTGAAGAACATATTCAGCGGATCATTCATGAGTTATCTCTTTCCCAATCTAGTCGGAGTACCGGGGATAGTGGATCATCTGTCAATGATCACACCATTGTACCCCACATCTCCACATTCTTTGAGACCCTCTCTCAAGTTGTGATGACCCAAAATCAACTTGTTCATGACGTAAATATTCTTAATGGATGAGTCTTCTACCACAATGAGACTGTCTTGGGCCGGATTCTAAATGAAGTTAATTTGTTAAAATCCAAGCTTGAAAATTTTGAGACTAAAGCAGAATGGGTGACCTTTCAAATGCGTAACAATGAAAGCCAGACGAAGGATGCATCAAATGCATTTGATCACTGGACCGCATCTATCGCGAGGCTTAGCAATCTTGTGGAAACATATCTTGCTTTTTCTGCTTCTTCAGCTCCAAATGCATCTTACTCGCACCTCATCTTCGGTCTCCTCCGCCTCAACCTCAAAGCGACAAGCCTGGACCCTCTCGCCAACCAGACAGATCTTTAGCTCAACCTTCAATAATTTCTTCTGATGATGAAAAATGATTGTCTTGTAATATTTGCTATGTGATGAATGTTTAAGACTATGTTTTGAATGTTTTGTAATATTTGACATGACTATGCTTTCTACTTGAGCTTGAAACCTTAATGTTTTGTATGAAGGATATTAGCATGAATGAAGTACTCACTTTATCTTAATGAATTATGCTTTGAATTCTTGTACATTTCTTCAATCATCTTTTTGATCAATGACAAAAAGGGGGAGAAGAATAATGCATAAATTAAGATAATGGAGAAAATAATACACTCCATATATTCAGGGGGAGATTAATTATTCAAATTGACAGGGAAAGAAAATATTTATTGGAATGAATTAGAGAAAAGAATTCCCTAATACATTCTATGCATTCTATATTCTTGTTTGTTCAAGGTTCTTCCTATATTTTTTTCTGCATGCTTAAGGGTTTTGTCATCATAAAAAGGGAGAGATTATTGGCCCCAAATTGATTGATGATTACAAAATAATTAAGTAAAGACTAATTTTATTTATTATGGAAACTAAGATTAATGCAGGGAAGTATAGGTGCCTTACAAATGAGCCTTATTAAGCAAAAATTTTATGGAAGTATACCCCAGTCGTTTTCCTCTTATAAGCTACCTGGATAATTAATTTATTATGGCTTGGAGCTAGCTATATTGCTTTTCTAGTTAGCTATTTTGGTTTGGTTCTGTACTTGGCCGAATTCATGGTAAAATTAGTTAGCTTGGGAGCTAACTTATCTCCTCTCTTAGCTAGTTGTTTTCCCTTGCTAGCTAGCTATTTTTCCATGCCTTTAGCCTAGCCGAATGCATGTTGAAATTAGCTAACTGGTTAGCTAGCTTTCCTCCTCTCTTAGCTAGCTGGATGTATTCTTTAGTTAACTACTTATCCTTGCACTGTAACTGACCGAATGCCTCTTGAATTTAGCTAACTGCTTAGCTAGCTTTCTCCTTCTCTTAGCTAGCTGAAATGTGTTGTTAGCTAACTACTTTTTTCCCTATTACTGAGCTGGCCGAATGCTTGTTAAAATGAGTTAGCTGGCTAGCTAGCTGGATCCCTTCTTAGTTAGTTGGATCTCTTCTTTAGCTAACTAGTTTTTCCCTATTACTATGCTGGCCAAATGCATGTTGAAGTTAGCTAACTGGTTAGCTAGCTTTCCTCTCTTCTTAGCAAGCTGGATTTCTTCTTTAGCTAACTACTTTTTTCCTATTACAGTGTTGGCCGAACCATGCTTGGTTTTAGTTAACAAAGGAGCTAGCTGGTTGACTTTCTAGCTAGCTAGAATCCCTTGTCAGCTAACTACTTTAGTTTGTAAGCTAACTATTTTCCTTTGTTAGCTAACTATCTTTTTGCAGATCTTTTCCTGGCCGTATGGATATATGAAAGAGCTAGCTAATCATGGGCGGTCCTTTCCTCATGCCATGAAAGTTCAAATCAAGTTAGCTAAAGAGCTAACTACTTCTTTCTTCATGGATGTGTGGATGCAAGATCAAATTAGCTAAAGAGCTAACTAGCTCTCTCTTCAAGCCATGTGGATGCAAGTTTGAGTTCGCAAAGAAGCTAACTACTTTATGGCTTCTCTCTCTCTTAGCCATGTGAATCTATAGAAGAGTTGACTGAAGCAAAGCTTTTGCTAACTACTTTTTGGGCTGAACTCTCTCTTAGCCATGTGGGACTTCAAACTAGCTAACTAAAATTGCTTTTAGCTAGCTTATGGGCTGATCTATCTCTCTCTAGCCGTGTGCTCTTTTGAATCCAGCTAACTGAAAGAATGCTTTCAGCTACCTGCTTCCAACCTAGCCGATTTCAATTGATTGCTGCGTGCTCTCTCTCTCTCTCTTCTTAATTTCTATTTTCAGCTATACTAACTTTTGATCTCTTGGATTATGGCAGAGATCTTCCTTCCTCAAATGGATTAGTGCATTCAATGCTCAAGGGAAATAATCTCAACGGTTATATTTTCTTTCCGTTTTACTTTCCATTTATTTCAAATGAGTCTAACGGATATCTTTGATGTTGAAATGCTTTAAATAGCTGAGATTAGAAGGACAAAATGACAAGGACGAAAAAGAAGAGAAAGAAATCCAAGAAGAAAAAGCTTTTATTGAATATTTTCTGAGTGATTGAAAGCAAGTTCCTGTGCATTGAAGTTGAGAATCATAAAGATCATTCATTGCTCAAGTCGTCCAGATCCATTAAATCCTTCAAGCATTCAAAGCTTTAGCTACCTCGGAGATCTTCATTTATTGCTGAAGATTTGCTATTAAAGTTGTAAAGTATTACCTTGAATATTTGCTCATTTTAGGAGCTGTTTGTTATTCTAAACATATTCTTGCAAAGGGGTTAGATTTAACCCTTGGTTATTGTTTGGCTTCCTTGTGCCGTGAAACAAGAGGACTAGCCGGGTAAGGCTAGGGGTTTGGCTGTCTTGTGCCGTGAAAACAAGAGGACTAGCCAGGGAAGGCTAGGGGTTGTAATCGTTGTGATACGATTGGAGTAAAATTTCCAAGGGTTTTTGGGAAGTGGACGTAGGTGCTGAGTTTGGTACCGAACCACTATAAACCTTCTTGTGTTTGTGATTGCTTGTATAATTTTTGTGATATTGTTCTGTGCACTTCACTACACCGCTGCCATTTATATTTTAATTAGTGATAAAGCACATATCTGTGCAAGTAATTAATTTTTAAAATACCCAATTTAAACCCCCCCCCCCCTCCTCTTGGGTTGCTACATCTGGGCACAGTATCATTCCCAACAAGTTCAGATTTATAATATAAACTAGAAGAAGGATCTGAAAAGTTGAAGGAATAACCTAAAGGTACAAGTCTTGAAACTGAAATTAAATTCATAGAAAAACTAGGTACATAAAAAGTCCTTTCTAAATTTAAAATAAAACCACCACTAAGAACTAAAGTGCATGTCCCTATAGCTTCCACATGTGAGCATATCTTATTTTCTGAAGAGATATACTACTTCCCACTGGCTTCCTTAGGTTTTGCATACCCTGCAAAGTATTGCAAATGCGGATTGTAGAACCAGAATCAATCCACCATATGTTATAAATAACATTAGTCATATTAGATTCATAACAGACAAGTGAGATTATTTTATCTTTCTTTTCGAGCCAAGTCTTGAACTTGATGCAATCCTTCTTCATGTGTCCCTTCTTCTTACAGAAGAAACACTTGGATTCCTTCTTAATGTCAGATTGGAATGGTATTTTACTTTTACCCTTCTTCTTGGCCTGTACCGATCCTTTCCATTTGTAGTCAGCATTGCACTCTCGCCTAATTCCATCAACAGTCTACCTTCTTCTTGAACACACATGGCCAAAAGTTCATTGATTGGCCATTTTTCCTTATGTGTGTTATAAGATATCTTAAATGGTCCATACTGTTGTGGAAGGGTGTTTAAAATATAGTGCACCAGAAAGGACTCAGACATTTTAACCTTAAGGGTATTCGTTGAGCTGCGATGTCCCTCGTTTGCATAATGTGTTCACGCACACCTCTTACTTCAGTAAGCCTCAGGGATGAGAACTTCAAAATTAGGATGCTGGCAAGAGCTTTGTTTGAAGTACTGAATTGCTTATCAATGGCCTTTAGTAGCTCCTTGACATTCTCATGCTTATCGACTGAACCACGTATACCAATAGAGATTTTGTCTTTATGAATATTACACTCAAACGATTAGATCGCTCCCAACGTTATAAATCGCAATCTCACTAGGAGTGCTGGTATGAGTTACTGAAGGTGGTTCATCCTTTCTTATAGCATAATCAATGTTCATCTAGCCCAGATAAAGGAGAATTCTCTCCTTCAAAACCTTATAGTTATATATCACCCCTCAATTCAGGTATGTCACATTTTATATCAGAGAAATTTACAGATTGCATAACTGCAAAACTAATATACAAGCTTATTATCAAAAATTAAGGCTAATAAAATGCTTTACCAATGTATATCATGCATTTAGAAAATAGTGAATCTACTAACATAAGATTTGCCTGTGGGCTAAAGCTCTAATTCAATTAGATTCATTTAAGTCTGTATGATAAAACTATCAAATTATGTTCCTTCTTTTTAATTCCTATGGATAGATTAAAAAATATAATTTGATATTTTATCCTAATTAATTATACAAATATAATAAAAATTCATGTGGGATAAATTTTATTATATTCATATAATTAATTACAATTAATGTCTATTATTTATGTGATTCATTAACTTTATTACATAATTTATAATTAAGGATGTTGTAGCTACTCCTCAATTATTCAAATTATATATATCACTTAGATATTATTTAAATTTTATGCTCAATTATGTCACTTAAAATGCATGCATAGTTCATAAAATTTATACACAAAATTCTAAATATAATTGAACATAATTAGGCCAGGCCAACAACCAATCATTTGATGGACGAGCCAGGAGCCCACCATCCTCACCCAAGCCCAATAGCTAATTTCTTAGCCCAAAATTTTTTTAATCATCCCAAAAAAAATTTTCTGAACATGGGTGTGACCCATATTGGGTGGGTGACATAGCCTGGCGCACCTTGCGCTTGGGCCAGCTAGCCACAGCCTAGGCTGGTGCCTGGGCTGGTCGATCGCTGCCCAACTAGACTAGCGCCCGGCCCAGCACGCCAGTTGGGTGGCCTAGGCCAGCCGGCTGCCGACCCAGCCTAGGCTGGGTGGCCTGGGCCAGCCTGGGCGCTAGGCTGCACCCAGCCTGGCGCCTGGGCCAGCCTGGCATAGCCTAGGCTGGGCGCCTGGGCTGGCTGGTGCCTGGGTTGTAGCCCAACTTGGCTGCAGCGCCTGGCGGGTGTCCCTTCTTCTTCTTTTTTTTAAATTCTTGTATGACCCATCATGTGGACCTCAATCGCACATCTCTTGAAAATGCATTGCATGCAAAGTTCTGTGCTCCACCGCTCAAGAAAGGATCTTTCCATATCCTAGGCGTCTTCCGCTAATAAAGGGATTTGATTTGTGCTTCATCTGTAAGCCAAAACAAATCCCTCTTTCCATAATGATAGCCATGGTAAGCTAAAAATGAGAAAAGGGAAATAAACCATGGTGATTCAAATTGAGGTTTTGGATTAAAAATCCAAGCTCTTAATACCATGCCACCATTCTTTCTTTAAACTTTTATTAGTTTTCTTTTATTTAAACTATATCCAAAAGGGTGAGCTAACAGATAGGTGCATGTTTCATGGCATAGATCTTACTGATGTTTCTCTTAAATAAAACTAAATTAAATAAAACTGAATATTAAGAATGCACTAGATCTAATGCCTATGATTCTTGGTGACCTATTAACTCTTTCGGCACACAGGTAGTTGGGTCAAACGCACCAAGGTACTACTAGTAGCCTCTCTTATTGGTACGTTCCTAATATCCCTACCGTACACCCGTTGGATCAAATAATCCAGGGTACTACCAGTAGCCTCCCCTTTGGACTATTCATAATGAGAGAAATAGAGACCAAGAATGCCTTGCCCCTCTTTATTAAATAAATAAAATAATATTGTTTCTAGGGATTTTATTAGATCCGTATATTAATGGAAACAATCCCAATAAACAAAGCAAAGGTATTTTTATAGGCTCTGATACCAAATTATAATGATCCGAACCTGCAAGTCTGTTTCGTTATAAAAAAGCAAGATCCGGGCCCGCAAATCCGTTTTGTTACAAGAAAGCAAGAAGAACAAGGTTCACACCAACTTGGACCACCACAGTCCAAAAGGGATCTAATTAGTACTTGTCCATCTTCCTTAACTTATTATAAACCATACAACCAACTCCTAATTTTTCGATATGAATGATGGAATGACTCCAGGGGCACTTGATCGCAACCATCCAGTGGCTCCGATACCAAATGTTAGAACAAAATTATATATATTGATCCCTATCATATGTGAAAATATGGATCAATATATTTATCATGATAAATAATGTAAATCATGAATAGATACAAAATACCTCCGCCATTGCTCCACGCAAATAGGTTGACTTTTCTTCATAGTAAGGTAAGGCTCTTCCACACCTTACATGGTGTAAACTTTCGTAGAAATCAGGCACAAGAACCTCGCGCAGGGACCTTCCCATTTTATATTTCTTTATGCTTTATCTGTCCATCATAGAGGGCGCTTCAAATAGATATGGTTGAGGGATGTTTATCTTAATCATGAATTCAAATATTGAATCTACGTAATCCCTCCATATCGAATATAGAACCATCTTAATCATATCTAATCGATATACTTAATGAAAAAAAAATCAACATATATGCCTCATCAAATAGAATTCAGGTCGGACAATGTTTACTCGATGGAAGTATGGGTATAATTTGATTAGTCATGTTCATAGTACCTCCCACCAAATAAAATGCTACAATGCTAACTTGACATGACCATACTCTGGAAAGATTATTGATTGATGTTAATTGTACATCCCACTAATTGAATTCTAAGAACCTACCTTATAGGTGACTTAACAAGAGCATGGAGATGATTTGATGAGTCATGTTGACTGCACATTTCCCCAATAAAATTAAAGGATGTATAATGTTAATTGTACCTTCATCAGATCAAATTCAAAGGTCAAATTATGATGACGTGATAGAAGCATGCGTACAATTTGATGGGTCATATTATTGCACCTCCCGCTAGACAAATTTCAAAGGTATAGAATGTTGACTGGAGGTGACCATACTCTAAAAAGATTATCTACAGATATCGATTATACGTCTCACCAGACCAAATTTAGAGAATCTGCCCTGCAAGTGACTTAATAGGAGCACGAATATGATTTGATGAGTTATGTTGACTATATCTGCCATCAGTCAAATATCAGAAGATGTACGATATTAATTGTACCTCCCATTGTAGAATTTAGAGGTCGAATAATGATGACTTGATAGGAGCATACATACACCCTCTTATGGGAGTGGCTCCTATGGTGATGCAAGCTGTAGGCAAGGTGACTGCATCTGATTGGGAGGTAGTTGAGATGGCACATATGTGTCTAGTGAGGGCGTGGACGGCGCGTCTTGGATCAACTTACAACTACACGGATTATCAAGAGGTGCCTTCGATACAAGCGACGGGGCGTCTCGTCTTGGATCAACTTACTGCCATCTTAAGTATAGCTCCAAGGGGACTAATCCATCCTTGTGACCACATGAGTCACCCGATGCTCTTAAAGAATAATGTACTTTGCACGCTCATTTAGCTAGTGGCTATCAGAGTGCCCTCTTAGATCGATGGTATGTAGGGCATCATCCTATGAGGAAAGCTTAGTATGGACTGCTACAGTTTGAACTGTCGCATCGCCCTATCTGGCTGCTACCACTCCATGATACGAAAGCATGTCAATAGAGTGGCAGCATGTTAGATTGCCCATCCAACCATGTACAAAAACTGGAAGCATAGCAACCAACTCATGGGAGTATGGCTACTGATATGGCTGATGGAGCCATGTAGATAATCACAGCAAAATCAATCAAATGGTGCGGACGTGTCTGCCCTGGCTCCTTCGCGTCGGCCTCGTGCAGCCCCCAGGGCCCTCTGTGGCTCCGGTCTCTCTGAGTCATCCGAGGTGGCCCCGACTACTTCAAGTCAGCCACACGTCTGCCCCGGCTCCTCCGCATCGGCCTCGTGCGTCCCCGGCGGCCCTCGGTGGCCCCAGTCTCCCCGAGTCATCCGAGGCGGCCCTGACTTCTTCAAGTCGGCCCCGTGTCTACCTCGGCTCCTCCGCGTCGGCCTCATGCGGCCCAAGCGGCCCTCTGCGGCCCCGGTCTCTCCGAGTCATCCGAGGCCCCGACTTCTTCAAGTTGGCCACGCGTCTGCCTCGGCTCCTCCACGTCGGCCTCATGCAACCCCGGCGGCCCTCTACGGCTCCGGTCTCTCCGAGTCATCCGAGGCAGCCCCGACTTCTTCAAGTCGGCCCCGTGTCTGTCCCGACTCCTCCGCATCGGCCTTAACGGCCCTCTGTTGCCCTCTACGGCCCCGGCCTCTCTGAGTCGGTCAAGGCGGCCCCGATCTCCCCCAGTCGGCTGTGGCAGCCCCGACTTCTTCAAGTCGATCCCGGCTGTCAAGCCTACCAACTTTTTGACTTGCACAGCCTGACACAACTAGACCCACCTACCGTCTGGCCATGCCGTCGATGGAACCTGGCCCACCTACCAATTGGTCCCGCCGACCGATGGAACCTGGCCCACCAACCGCCAACTCCTCTCTCCGATAGGACAAAGCCTACCAACCAGCCCAAATTCACGTAACTTTCACGTGTTCTGCAGACATTCCTCTCTCACGAAACATCACGTGTCTAATCCCCATACGAATGTCAAATGCCTATAAAAGGATAAGTCAACTCGAGGCCCAGGTATGTGAACACAAGAGCTCATCAACACTAAAATCCCAGAAAAACTCCAACTCTCGGAGCCTTTTCTGCCTATAAGGAGCTCCCTCGAGCTCCCTTTCGGCTGTGACCTCGGTTACTGATTTGGGCGTCGGAGGGTCCCTACCGGAGCTCCCTCCGGTCTCAGAACTTCTTGCAGGTCATCCATCTTGGCGAGGACTTCATCAGCAAGCATACACATCTTCCCTGCGCTTAAGTTCGGTGATCGGGCGTCATCAGATTGGCGCGCCAGGAAGGGGGGAGAAGCATGGAGAAAAAAGATGAACCCTATAGCATCCGCTCGCGAATGTTCCCCTCTCTGTCCATTGAGCAATGGTGGTGACATGGGCTTAAGACGCCTCCTCCAGCTACCCTGGGGGGCATCCCCCACTAGCTAGGCAGCAGGAAGTCAACCTTCCTACCGTCGACTCTCCAGTTGTTCGCCCGCCACCAAATGCAGCTGCCCCAGCTGATTAGCTAGCGGCGCTTGCTCAACAAGTTCAAGCCCTCATTGCCATGATCCACGAGCTCTAGGAGCAACAGTCTGTGGCCACCCAACACCAGACTGCTCCCCTGTCTACTAGCCAGCAGTCTGCGAGGGAAAGATCCTCCCGGCAAGAGGTGGCCATCGTCGAGCCTCGCCCAGGAGACCTCGTCGGGAGCTCCTTAAGAGGCCACGTTCTCCCAACCGTGACCCGAGCAAGTTCTCCCCGGAGCCTCGGCACCATGAGGAACCAAAGTGGAGGTCTCACCTCCCACGTTCTTCTCCATCTTATTCTTCATCATCCTCCGAGCCATCCAGGAGGGTGCAGCAATCAGGCACCAGGCGGAGGAGTGCCTGGACGAGTACCACCGATGGCTGGATGAACTCGCCAGAAAAATTAACAACCAGCCGGAGGAGGAATACAACATATGTCCTCCTTACACCCGCCGAATATTGGAAAAACCCATACCCTCCAGATTTGCCTTCCTTAACTGGATTCGTACGAAAGTACGACAGATCCCCTTGACCATCTCGAAAGCTACAAAACACTCATGCAAGTCCAGGGGGCTATAGACGCCCTCTTGTGCAAGGCTTTCCCCGCCACCCTGTGGAAAGCCGCCCGAGCCTGGCACTCCCGTCTATCCCCTCACAGCATCGATTCCTTCAGGGAGCTGGAAATGGCGTTCTTGGCGCACTTTGATGCTTCCAGAGGATCCCGAAGGTCATTGACAGCCTCTTCTCCATGCACCAAAAGGAAGGAGAGTCACTTCGGGACTTCGTAGCCCGATTCAAGACTGCCGCCCTCGAAGTCTACCACCTGGACGATGCGGTGGCGACGTTGGCGTTGAAGTGGGGGCTCCTCCTTCCCGCTTCACCTTCTTCTTGGACAAGAAGCCTCCCATTTCCTTCTCCGACCTCCTCCTCCGGGCGCAGAAATACATCCACGCGGATGAGGCCAACCTCACCCGCCGAGAGTCTGCGAGAGGATCCAGCCAAAAACCTGCCCGTCCCAAGCCAAGCGGACCCTCTCACCCCCGGAGGCCCGACCCGCCTCGTCGATCAGACAACAGGCATCGGAGCCTCGCCCCCCTAGAAAGCGAGCTCACGCCTCTCCTCGCCCCTTGCTCTCATATCCTCATAGAGATTGAGGACGAGCCCTACCTCCAGCGACCTCCTCCTATGAAGAAGGGCCTTCCCCGCAACAAAAGCCGCTACTATCGCTTCCACAGGGACTACGGTCATGACACCGATAATTGCTACAGCCTGAAGCGCGCCATCGAGGAGCTCATCCAGCGGGGCTACCTCGGAAAGTATGTCCAAAAGGCACCCCGCTGGTGCCGGCTCTCATGGGACCTTCGCCTGCTCAGGGACCTTCACCTGCTCAGGCTGCTATCGACAACGCCCCAACAGAGCGAACCGTAGGAATGGTGTCTTGGGGGGCAGTCCCTTCATCCAAGCGGCTAGGGGAGGAAGCGCCGGATAATGTAATTCTCGGGGGGGTCAACAGTTGTAGAAAATGTAAACAATGAAGGCATCGTCGTCTCAATGACGATCCCCAAGCACCCTATAAAGAGGATCCTAGTTGATAGTGATAGCTCAGCTGACATCCTTACTTACGATGCATTTGTTAGGATGGGCTTGTCTGTTGATTCTTTCCAACCCGTAGCGGCTCCTCTAGTTAGATTCACCGGAGACTCGGTGAGGGTTGAAGGTGAAATCTCTTTGCCCATGACGGCCGAAGCGCCGCCATGCCAAAGCACGATTATCATGAAGTTCCTAATCGTGCGAGTCCCCTTGGTGTATAATGCCATTCTCGGACGACCGAGCCTCAATCTTCTGGATGCAGTCATCTCCACCAAGCGACTAATCATGCAGTTCCCCACCATTAGCGGGGTCAGTGAGATGCGGGATGAAGTCAGCCCAGTCCTACCCTGCTACCATGCGGCTTCAAGTCCTCAGGAGGCTGAGCCGGCTTCGAAGTGCTTGACCCCAGGGAGTCCAGCAAGGGAGGAGAGCCAACCGAGTGGCTCTTGACTTTTCCACTAGGAGATGACCTAGCAAAGACTGTGCGCATCGGTGGACTTCTCCCTCCAGAGGACCGCGACCGCCTTTTGACTTTGCTATGAGCCAACTCGGACATATTCGCCTGGTCAGCATCCAACATGCCTAGCATCCCTCCGAGGTAATCACCCATAAACTCAACATCGATCCAAAGCACTGCCCGATTCGCCAAAGGAAGAGAAGCTTCGCTCCCGAGCAACAAAAAGCCATCGACGAGGAGGTCAACAAGCTACTTGGTGCCAGCCATATTAGAGAATCGCATTACCCAAGCTGGCTAGCCAACGTAGTCATGGTCCGAAAGGCAAATGGGAGCTGGAGGATTTGCATCGACTTCACCGACCTCAATAAGGCGTGCCCAAAAGACAGCTTCCCTCTGCCCCGGATCGACCAGCTAGTGGACTTTACCTCCGGCCATGAGCTTCTCAGTTTCATGGATGCTTTCTTCGGGTACAATTAAATAAAGATGGACCCAAGCGACGAGGAGCACACCTCTTTCATGATCGAGAAGGGCATTTATTGCTATAAGGTAATGTAATGCCTTTCGGCCTTAAGAACGTGGGGGCGACCTATCAAAGGTTGATAAACAAAGTCTTCCAAGATCAACTGGGCTGGAACATGGAAATCTATGTGGACGACATGCTGACAAAGAGCACCTGTGACTCCAACCATGTTTCTGATATGGAGGAGACTTTCAATAACCTCCGCTTCTTTCAAGTTAAGTTGAACCCGAAGAAGTGTGCCTTCGGCGTCACGGCAGGTAAGTTTTTAGGCTTCATGGTGACCCAGCGAGGGATCAAGGTGAACCCAGAGAAGATTAGCGCCATACTCGACATGAGGCCACCGACTAGCAAGAAGGAGGTGCAGCGGCTCACAGGAAGGGTGGTGGCCCTAAGTCATTTTCTTTCCAAATCAGCCGAAAGGTGCCTGCCCTTCTTCAAAGCCCTATGGAAGGTCAATAGTTTCAAGTGGACAGATGACTGTCAAAAGGCCTTCGAGGGGTTGAAGGCATTCCTGTCCTCCCCGCCGCTCCTATCAAAGCCGAAGGACGGGGAGAGTCTTTTCCTTTATCTCTCCACCTCTTCAGAAGCTATCAGTTCCGTTTTGGTGCGTCTTGATGCCGACGGGACCCAGAAGCCTATCTATTATGTAAGCAAAGTGCTCCACGATACGGAAGTCAGGTACTCCAAGACAGAAAAGATCATCTTTGCCCTGATCGTCTTCGCCCAGCATCTCCGTCCATATTTTTAGGCTCACCCCATTATGGTGCTCACGGACCAGCCCCTCCGAGCCATTCTGGCTTGTCTGGACACCTTAGGCCGACTCACCAAATGGGCCATCAAGCTGGAAGAGTTCGATCTTCCTTCCAGGCAAGATCAGCTCTGAAGTCCCAAGTCCTAGCCGACTTTATGGTCGAGTGCACCTGGGCAGAGGATCCAGCCGAGGAGATCTCTGTAAAGCAACATGATGCCGAGCTGGCTGGCAGAAAATCTTGGATCCTCCATGTGGACGATGCCTCGAACTCCCAAGGAAGCGGTGCCGAACTCATCCTCATGGGCCTGGAAGAAGAAAGAGTGGAATGTGCCCTTCGGTTTCTGTTCAAAGCCATGAACAACCAGGCTGAGTACGAGGCTCTGTTGGCAGGACTGAGGCTGGCCCAAGAGTTTGGAGTAAGGTGCCTCAGAGCTTTCACCGATCCACAACTCATCTTTGGGCAAATCAACGGAGAGTACGAGACAGGAGCCTATCATGGCCCAGTACTTGATCAAAGTTTGGCTCTTAGTCTCTCCACTAGCTTACTTCAACATCAGCTACATTCCTCAGAGCGAGAATGCCAAAGCTGACACCCTTTCCCGCTTGGCCACCTCCTTGACAGCATCACGAGGGATGCCTACATCAAGCACCTGGAGAGGCCCAGCATTGAAGACAAAGAGGAGGTCCTCCCGCTTACCCAAGAGCCGACTTGGATGGATGCCTACATCTTTTACCTCATGGACGGCACTCTCCCTGCTGACCGCGATGAGGCTAGGTTGCTCAAATGGAGAGCCTCCAAGTTCATCCTCTTAGATGGGTGTCTGTACAGAAGGTTTATCTCCTACCCCCTACTCAAATGTGTAGGACCTGCCGACGCCGACTACATCCTCAGGAAAATCCATGAAGGCATCTGCGGAATCACCTGGGGGGCAGGTCGTTGGCCCAAAAGGCCCTCCGTCAAGGCTACTTCTAGCTCACTATGAGAGAGGATGCCGCCAAGCTGGTTCAAAAGTGCGATGGTTGTCAGTGCCATGCGTATATCCAGCATCAGCCATTCGCCCCTTTGAGCCCACTCTCAGCCCCGTGGCCCTTCGCCCAATGGGGGATGGACATCCTTGGGCCATTCCCCCCGGCTTTAGGCCAGCGAAGATTTTTGCTTGTCGCCATCGACTACTTCACCAAATGGTCGAAGTCAAAGCACTAGCCAAAATCACCGAAAGTAAGGTCAAAGCCTTCTTCTGGAAGACTATCATATGCCTCTTTGGCCTGCCTCACACTCTCATCACTGACAATGGCCGATGGTTCGGCAACGCCACATTCAAGACTTTCTGCACCAAACTAGGCATCTGCCACCAATTCACCTCTGTCGGCCACCCGTAGACTAACGGGGAGGTCGAGGTCATGAATCACACCATTCTCAAAGGACTCAGAACTTGGTTAGACAGATCAAGGGCCTGTGGGTGGAAGAGCTTCCTAGCATGCTATGGGCCTACCATATGACCCCAAGAGCTCTGATAGGCGAGACCCCCTTTAGTCTCGTCTTCGGGTCTGAGGTGGTCATCCCCATCGAGATCGGCCTGCCGAGCCCGCGCGTGGAGTCCTACAACGAAGAAGACATCTCCATCCTGATAAGAGCCAACCTCAACTTTATTGATGAGGCGCACGATCGAGCACGGCTACGAATGGCAACCTTCCGTCAGCGGGCGGCCAAGTATTACAACGCCCGGGTGCATCCCAAAGTATTCCGACCCAGAGATCTAGTTCTCATGAAGGCCGAGGTGCTCAAACTACGGAGGGGGGCAAACTATCCCCTAATTGGGAAGGTCCTTACCGTGTTGCCGAGACGCTTCATCAAGAGGCATATCGAATTGAAGAACTCAACGGCCGGCCCATCCCGCATACCTAGAATGCGGACAACCTTCGCCGATAATATCAATAGTGTATCTCCCCGCATGATAAGCAATAAAGGATCTCCTTCAATACCGTACTCGATTCTTCCTTGTGTTCAAGGATCAGATCTTAGAAAAGGAGCTCACCGGCATCACGGCTAATGGGACACCACTTGATCTGGCAAAGAGATGCCCCCGAGTTGGTTCAAGTCCCTAACAGCTCTTACCCAATCGAGTTGCCCCATGGGCTAGCACACAAACCCCCGAGGTAGTTCAAAAGGAGCTCGTCGGCATCACGGCTAATGGGATACCACTCGGCCCGGCAACGAGATGCCCCAGTCAGTTCAAGTCCATAATAGCTCTGTACCCGGTCGAGTTGCCCTCAAGCCAGCACACAAACCCCCGAGGTGGTTCAAAAGGAGCTCGCCAGCATCATGGCTAACGGAACACCACTCGGCCCAGCAAGGAGATGCCCCGATCGGTTTAAGTCCTAACAGCTCTGTACCCGATCGAGTCGCCCCTCGGGCCGGCACACAAACCCCCGAGGTGGTTCAAAAGGAGTTCACCGGCATCGCGGCTAACGGACACCACTTGACCTAGCAAGAGATGCCCCCAAGTCGGTTCAAGTCCCTAACAGCTCCCTACCCGATCGAGTCGCCCCTCGGACCGGCACACAAACCCCCGAGGCGTTCAAAAGGAGCTCACCGGCATCGCGGCTAATGGGACGCCACTCGTCTGGCAAGGAGATGCCCCAAGTCGGTTCAAGTCCCTAACAGCTCCGTACCCGGTTGAGTCGTCCCTTGGGCCGGCACAAACCTCCGAGTGGTTCAAAAGGAGCTCGCCGGTATCGCAGCTAACGGGACACCACTCACCCCGACAAGGAGATGCCCCCGAGTCGGTTCAAGTCCCTAATAGCTCGTACCCGATCGAGTCGCCCCTCGGGCCGGCACACAAACTCCCGAGCAGTTCAAAAGGAGCTCGCCGGCATCGCGGCTAAGGAACACCACTCGGCCCAGCAAGGAGATGCCCCCAAGTCAGTTCAAGTCCCTAATAGCTCGTACCCGGTCGAGTGCCCCTGGGCTAGCACACAAACCCCCGAGGCAGTTCAAAAGGAGCTCGCCGGCATCGCGGCTAACGGAACACCACTCGGTCCAGCAAGGAGATGCCCCCAAGTCGGTTCAAGTCCCTAATAGCTCCGTACCCAATCGAGTCGCCCTTCGGGCCAGCACACAAACCCTTAAGGCAGTTCAAAAAGAGCTCGGTGGCATCATGGCTAACGGACACCGCTCGGTTTGGCTAGGATACGCCTCCGATTGGTTCGAGTCCCTAACAGCCCGTACCCACTCGGGTCACTTTCTGAATTAGCCCCTGAGGCATTTCGTGGGTCCAGCAGCTTTGTGCCCATTCAGGCTATCCCCTAAGTTTGTGTACCTAAGTCTGCGGGATTACCGCAGCATCAGGACATGCAAGACAGTTATAAAAAGAAAAGCAAAGAATAACACTTTGAAGAAAAAACCCCTTTTATTGATTTCTTTTGACAATTACAAAATCTGACCCGAAGTCGGTTACAAAACAAAGGGAAAAGTATAAAATGAAAGGAAAATACAAAAAAGAAAAGATACAAATGTCTCAAGGCACGCTAGGCCCTGATTCTTCCCCGGTCGCCTCCTCCTTCGATTCCTCGCCATCGAGATCCTCGGGCTGGATCCTCTTAAGGTCAGAGCTTTTCATGTTGAAGGCATCAGACATCTTCGCCTTGCTTAAGTTGAAGCCCTTCGCGTAGGCGTCAATGCTTGCCTCAATTACTTCTTGCTCAAACTCCGATGAGGCTTTAAAGTTAGCGACGTCATTATCAGCTCGAGCCTCAGCCTCCTGGCTTGTGCCTCGGCTTCCAGGCTCGGCTCTCAGCCTCCTCGGTGCGGGCCCTGGCTTCCTGGACTTGGGCCACTGCTTCGGCCTGCCCATATCCTGCCTCGACCGCCACCATCTCCGCTACAGCGGCCCTATCCACGTCTGCATGGGTCTGTCCACCGCCGCGGCGGCCCGGCCCTCCATATGCTTGTGCTGGCGGACCAACTCCTCTATCCTTGTCCTGGCCAAGACCAACGCCAGCTTAGTTTGGCCACGGAGGCTCGGCCGCCTTCAATCTTCACTCGGCTCTCACCTCCTTAAGCCTGCTGCCCAGGTCCTCCTCCCGGGCCTTGGCTTCCTCCTGCTGCCGAGTGAGCTTCTCGGCCAGCTCTTGGCACTGCCCTTTATACTTGTTGACCCTCTCCTGGGCACCCTAGCAGGCTGCCCAACCGTGCCACAGCCTTGTGGAGAGCGAAGGCCCCATTGGCCATCTGCACCAAACAGTTTGTTAGCTACATGTCAAATTAAGTGCATCAAGAAAGAACCAGGGACGAAAAATTAACTGGAGCACCAACACTAACGTCATGTCGAGGATCTCAGTGATGGATTGTTGTTCCATCTCTGCATTAATTCGCGAAGACCGCACCCTCGATAGGAGATACACTGCCTCCCCAGCATCTTCCAGGGAGGAGAGTCTGGGCGCCAGCTGCTGTGGCCGCCTCAGCATCTTTTCAATTGCCCATCGGGTCGAATGGCGTATCGATCGATGGGATGAGCTCCCCGACTCGCCCTATGTTTGTCGGTCATCTCCACCCCGCACCGGCTCCCTCTGTTGCAGCCTCCCCCTCTCGGTAGATGGAGGAGCCTTTTCTGTCTCCGGCTCAGCGGGATCCAGAGAGCCATCTGCAGTCTTGACCTACCCCACCTCAATTGGGTCCGCAGCGGCAGGGATCTCCCCTTCGGGGTCTAGGTCCACCATGACCGGTTTGGTGGCTGCTGGAATCCCCCCCTCAGCGCTGCTAGGTGGGGCTGACTGGGCCCCCTCTTCTACCTTGGCCCAGGCCGGGCCGAGCACCGCTTCTTCAGCCGGCACCTCTCTCGCCGGCTCCTCTGCAGGAGTTGTTTCCGCCTGAGGTGCGGGGGCCTTTGGGGTTTGGGCCGGCTCGGCCTGAGCCTTCTTTCACGCCCTTTTTGCTGGCCTCACTTCCTCACCGGCCGCCTGCCTCTTCTAGCGCATGGCAGCTTCCAGCTTCTTGGCGGAAATTTTCATCGCTGCACAAAGTCAAGCATTAGTAAAAGTATATAATGAAGCGTTGGGCCGGGGGCGAGAAGGACAGGTTTTCATGTTCACCAACCGCCGGGCCCAGTTCGGCCTCATACGAGTTTTTCTCAGACAGAAGCTCCTTATAGAGGGGATCTCACAGATGTTAGGCGGACAAAAAAGCTCCTCGTCCTTCTCGCCCATGGCTGAGTTCTCGTTGGGCTGACGTCGGGCTCTCTTTAGTCGGCCCTCACCCCCTCCACATGGGTATATAAAAATCGGGATTTCCATCCCCTAACCTTGGACGGGAGACCTAGAGGAAGAGCCCTACCCGGCTTGGCGGTGAATACCCACCAGGCCTCTCACCTTGGCGGCGGAGCTTGTAAAGGCTCGAAATAGGGAAAGTCTGGCCTCTGAGCCCTGGAAAAAGTTAAGGATGACAAAGGCGCAAATGATCCGAATCGAGTTCGGAGTCAGCTGCGTCAGCACCAACCTATACCTATTCAACAAATTCAGGAAAAATGGATGAAGCGAAAGGCGCAGTCCGCACCAAAAGAACTCCTCATACAAAGCAACCCGACCGAAAAGGTGGGAGTTTACTCTATCCTCGGTCCTGGCACGGACAAACGAATGAAGCTGGGGACCCTATACCTATTCCTAAGGACCTCTACTTCTTTGGGGGTCATGGTGGAGGCCACCGCCCCCGGCCCTGCCGGGTCAAGACCGACTGCCGGAGGAGGCGCCGGACAGTTGGAAGACACAGTGATTGCTCTCACCGAGAGGTTCGAGTGGATGATTGGTTTCTCACCGCCGGCCGATCGCAGATGGTGACTCCACCCACGGCCGGGGCACTCGGCTAACTAAGGGGACATTGTCCTCACCAGAGGAGCGAGAGGACTCTACTACTGGCCTCTTACCCTCCCTAATGGCCTGGCGGTCCATGAGTCAAGGAAAGAGGAGCAAAAGGGGGAAATTGACCTAAAGCTTAGGAAGAAGATGAAGGTTGAAGGTCTTGGGCTGCAAGGAAACTCAGGGCTCAGGGAAGGAGATTGCAGAGGAAGCAATAACAGTGTAAAGGTCCTCCCCGAGCACAGGAGTGGCTTTATACCCCGGCTTCGAATCGCCTCGCCCGAGATCCCGCCACGTGGCCCACGACCACTGTGCCAGGTGTCCAGCTGTCGGCGATCTCGCATGTGCCCGAGGTGCACCGCCTCGGTTCAACCCGAGGAACGGGATCCCCGGCCAATGATGATGCGTGAAGAGCGGAGAAGCAATGATGGCGCCCGCCCTTTTTTCCATCCTTTGAGAGGCGCCCCCTCAGGATGCTCGGTGCTGACGTCAATCCCCACCTTCCATTTGATTACGGAAGATTTTGAAGCGACAATGCCTCGGAAGAGCGCGCCGGCTCCCCCGCTATTAAAGGTACCCCATAACTGGCAATCATTTTCAAATTTTCGCGCTCCTTTCACCCAAGGGACAACAGGCACGTGGCCCTTCACGCTCAGGAGCGGGGGGCATCTAATGTGGCTGATGGAGCAACATGGATAATCATAGCAAAATCAACCAAATGGTGCGGACGCATCTGCCCTGGCTCCTCCGCGTCGACCTCGTGCGGCTCCGGCGGCCCTCTGTGGCCCCAGTCTCTCTGAGTCATCCGAGGTGGCCCCGACTTCTTCAAGTCAGCCATGTGTCTGCCCATCTCCTCCGCATCGGCCTCGTGTGGCCCCGGCGGCCCTCTGCGGCCTGGTCTCTCCGAGTCATCCAAGGCATCCCGACTTCTTCAAGTCGGCCCCGTGTCTGCCCCGGCTCCTCTGTCGTCCTCATGCGGCCCCGGCGGCCCTCTGTGGCCCCGGTCTCTCTGAATCATCCGAGGCAGCCTTAACTTCTTCAAGTCGGCACGCGTCTGCCTTGGCTCCTTCGCATCAGCCTCGTGCGGCCCCCAGTCTCTCCGAGTCATCCGAGGCAGCTCCGACTTCTTCAAGTCGGCCCCATGTCTGCCCCGACTCCTCCGCGTCGGCCTCAGAGGCCCTCTACTGCCCTCTGCGGCCCCGGCCTCTCCGAATCGGCTAGGGCGGCCCCGATCTCCCCCAGTCGGCCGTGGCGGCCTCGACTTCTCCAAGTCGATCTCGGCCATCAAGCCCGCCAACTTTCTGACTTGCGCAGCCTAACACAACCAGGCCCACCTACTGCTTGGCCACGACGTCGATGGGACCCGGCCCACCTACCAACTAGTCCCGCCGATCGATGGGACCTAGCCCACCAACCGCCAACTCCCCTCTCCGATGGGACAAAGCCTACCAACCAGCCCAAATCATGTAACTTCACGTGTTCCGTAGACATTCCTCTCTCACGGAACTTCACGTGGCTAATCCCCATACGAATGTCAAATGCCTATAAAAGGGTAAGTCAACTGAGGCCCAGGTATGTGAACACAAGAGCTCATCAACACTAAAATCCCAGAAAAACTCCAACTCTCAGAGCCTTTTCTGCCTCTAAGGAGCTCCCTTTCGGCTGTGACCTTGGTTACTGACTTGGACATCGGAGGGTCCCTACCAGCTCCCTCCGATTTCGAGACTTCTTGCAGGTCATCTATCTTGGCGAGGACCTCATCAGCAAGCAGACACATCTTCTTGCGCTTAAGTTCGTTGATCGGGTGTCATCAGCTACCATACCATTTACAATATTAGGAACACAAATAACATAACTCATTCAAAAAATAGATAATAACAACCACTACCAGAACTAAAAGGGAAGCACATACTTGATCTCAAATTTGTCAATCCAACTAGTAGCGATACTACAACAAAACATGCGTGGACACCTCGGTCATATCGTTCGCATCCGTCCATATAAATAGAGATTGATGTAGAACCAGTGTGAGCATTGAACCATAGTGAAGCTTGATATTGATTGTACGTAGGATGTTGAAGTAGCACTACTGCCATTTGAGGGATTGACATAGACCGTGGGCATCATCCTCATTATGCCTCAATCCTCTCCTTTATGGTGCAATGTGAAAAAGTCGATCTCCTATATCCACAACTGCACCAAGATGAGGGCACCACCAATGTCATGACCATTTGGAATGGTGGCACAACATAGCTCTCTATAGAGCCATGCTAAACATGCGCCACCCTAGCTATAACATCCAATGGTGCCCAAATCCTCGAGGAGTGGAAGAAACATGCGGTGCACTCTCAAAGATAACTTATTCATAAAGAGCACCCACCAATGAGCCGCATGATGTACACCCTGTAGGACTTAATTTAAACATATTGATCACGATATTAATATATTATTATAATCGAAAATTACCTTCAGCCATTATTATTAATGGTCTATCCGATGAGGGTAAGGAATCCGACCTTCCTTGCTTTCCTTTGGACTGCACGGGATCTTGATCTTCCTTTCTTTAGGGATCTCGATTGATCTTCCTCCTCCTCGCGATGGATCTTGATTGAGGTCTTCTAATCAATGAGCCATCGCATTCTGATGGTGTATCCTTCAGGATTGCTCTTGATCAGGGACTCAATTCCAATGCCTCCGCTTATTAGGTTTCTCTCTCGAGAACCATGTTTTAAAATCTTAGGAAGGGTCCCTTTTTTATACCCAATTCCTTCACCGCATGCCCCATCAAGCAAGCGTTCAGGTATTAAAGGGGGGGGGGGGCTGTTATCACTTTTTAATAGGAGAAACATTAGTCAATAAAATAGGACCATTAATAAGATGGGTTATTACATTCTTCCACTTGGTCCATATATTTTATCAACACTGAAAAGAAACTAAATACATGAATCATAGCGATAGGTCCTCTATAATTGAGTATTATCTTCTATGTATTACAATGCATTCAATTTCTTTACCACTATTCCAAATGTGACAATATAACATAATGAATAAACCATATGTTTATTCAGAGTCCAAAAGAAAAGTTTGTCATTTCTCAAAAGTCATATAACGTGTACACCTGAATGAGAAATAAACAAACGATTGAAATAAGAGTTTCTTTGTACAAATTGTTATCAATACAATTATATCATGGAACCAACTCCCATTCTTATCACATGATCCTTAAACTTCTTAATTGGCATGCCTTTAGTCAAAGGATCAGCTATCATCAATTCAGTGCTAACGTGTTCTATGACCACTTTGTTCTCTTTAACACGTTCTCTTATGGCTAAATACTTAATGTCGATATGTTTACTTCGACTACCACTCTTATAATTTTTAGCCAAAAATACAGCAGCTGAATTGTCACAGTACAGTTTAATTGGCCTAGTAATGGAGTCAACAATTCTAAGCCCTGAGATGAAACTCTTCAACCATACACCTTGCGATGTAGCCTCAAAACAAGCAACGAACTCCGCTTCCATAGTAGAGGTAGCAGTCAAGGTCTGCTTTGCACTCCTCCTGATATGGCTCCATCAGCTAACATAAATATAAATCCTGATGTTGATTTCCGAGAATCAACGCAGCCAGCAAAGTCCGAATCTGAGTAGCCCTCTATCTCCAAACGATCAGATTGTTTATACATGAGCATGTAGTCCTTGGTCCCTTGAAGATACCTCATGACCTTTTTAGCAGCTCTCCAGTGGTCTAAACCTGGATTACTCTGATATCTTCCAACATTCCTACTGCAAATGCAATGTCAGGTCTTGTGCAAACCTGAGCATACATTAGGCTTCCAACAGCTGAAGCATATGGAATGTTGTGCATCTGTTCCCGTTCAAGTTCATTTTTAGGGCACTGGTTCAAAGCGAACTTGTCACCCTTCACTATAGGTGCAACACTTGGTGAACAATTTTTCATCCGAAATCTCTCCAAGACTTTATTGATATAAGTTTCTTGAGACAATCCCAAAATGCCTCGAGATCTTTCTCTATGGATCTTAATGCCAATGACATAAGATGCCTCACTCATATCTTTCATATCAAAATTTTTGGAGAGAAATTGTTTCACCTCATGTAACAACCCTTTATCATTGGTTGCAAGTAGAATGTCATCATATATAGGACCAAGAAACAAATTTTGCTCCCACTAACCTTCTGGTATATACATTGATCCATGATATTCTCTTCAAAACCAAAGAAGAGATCACATCATGAAATTTTAAATACCACTGACGTGAGGCTTGTTTCAATCCATATATGGATTTCTTAAGTTTGCAAACCAAATGCTCACCATCACTAGAGGAAAATCCTTCAGGTTGTTTCATGTAAACCTCTTCCTCTAGATCTCCATTAAGGAATGCGGTCTTCACATCCATTTGATGTAACTCAAAATCAAAATGAGCTACCAATGCCATAATTATTCGGAGAGAGTCTTTCTTGGATACAGGAGAAAATGTCTCCGTGTAGTCGATTCCTTTTTGGCAACGAGTCTTGCTTTATATCTCTCAATGTTGCCTTGTGAGTCTTTCTTTATTTTGAAGATCCATCTACATCCAATGGCTTTTACACCATCAGGCAACTCAACAAGATCCCAGACTCGATTAGATGCCATAGATTCCATCTCGTCTTTCATGGCATTGAACCACAAGTTTGATTCCTTAGAACTCATGGCTTGTGAAAACGTTTCAGGATCATTTTCGGCTCCAATGTTATAGTCAGATTCATGTAGATACACAACATAATCACTAGGAATTGCTGATTTCTTTATTCTAGTTGATCTTCTTAATGTTGTGTCAATGACCTCTTGAGGAGTATCTTGCACAACTGATTGTTGATGAACAACACGATCTTCTAGATTACCATCAGCTTGTGAAATCTCAATGACTGGTTGTTGGGCACTTAATTGAGTTTGAGGAGTGCTATAAATAACAACCAATCCCTCACTTGAAGTGGAAGCTGGAATAACTGAATGATCTTTCTCAGAAGAAGCCAAATACTGAGATTGATCACTCCCACTGATCAAGTCATTCTCAAGAAATTTTGCATTTCTTGATTCCACAATCCTAGTGCTGTGAGATGGACAATAAAATCTATAACCCTTGGACTTCTCAGCATATCCAATAAAGTATCCACTAATAGTCCTTGGGTCTAGTTTCTTTTCTTGTGGATTATAGACTCTTACTTCAGATGGGCATCCCCAAACACGTATATGTTGCAGACTTGGTTTCCAACCTTTAAATAACTCAAATGGCGTTTTGGAAACAGCCTTGGTTGGAACCCGATTCAATATATACGCAGCAGTTTTAAGAGCTTCAGTCCACAAGGATTTAGGTAAGTTAGAGCTGACAATCATGCTCCTTACCATGTCCAATAATGTCCGGTTTCTCCTTTCAGCTACACCGTTTTGGTCAGGAGACCCTGGCATGGTGTATTGTGCAACAATTCCATTTTCTTCAAGAAACCGAGCAAACGGACCAGGTGCTTGTCCATTCTCAGTGTATCTACCATAATATTCTCCACCTCTATCTGACCTCACGATTTTAATTTGCTTGCCGCATTGTTTCTCTACTTCTGCCTTAAATACCTTAAAGGCATCTAATGCTTCGTTCTTATTATGAAGTAGGTAGAGATACATATATCGTGAATAGTCATCAATAAATGAGATGAAGTATCTCTGACCATACGAATCCATATCTGGGCTACAGATATCCGTATGTATGATCTCCAGTATTTCCGAACTTCTCTTGGCATTTTTCTTGGACTTGTTGGTTTGCTTTCCCTTTATGCAGTCCACACAAGTGTCAAAATCAGTAAAATCAAGAGTATCAAGTACTCCATCTTTTACTAATCTTTTAATTCTCTCAATGGAGATATGACCTAATCTCCGATGCCACAAAATAGAGGAATTCTCATTTATAACACATCTTTTCATACCAGTTTGGGCGTGCATCACATTATAGGTGGTATTATTTTTCAAATTGATTTGGAAAAGATTGTCTGACAATGTACCATTCCCAATAAGCTTAGATTTATAAAATAAATCAACAGAGCTTTTATTAAAATTAAAGGAATATCCTGCTGGTACAAGCCTTGACACTGAAATCAAATTTCTAGAGAAACTTGGAATATAAAATGTCTTTTCCAAATCCAAAACAAAACCAGAATGTAAAATAAGTCTGCACGTTCCAATTGCTTCCACATGTGAACCCATCTTGTTTCCTGAATAGATGCTTTGTTCACTTCCCAATGGTTTCCTTTGATTTAGAAAACCCTGCAAGGTATTTGAAACATGGATTGTAGAACCAGAATCAATCCACCATGTGTTATGACATATAACCAAATTGGATTCATGACATACGAATGAGGTTAGAGTACCTTTCTTGTCAAGCCAAGCTTTGAATTTGAGACAATCTTTCTTTATATGCCCTTTCTTCTTGCAAAAGAAGCACTTGGACTCCTTCTTGTCTTCTGTATGGATGGATACTTTACCCTTTCCTTTGCGTTTGGCTTTGGGAGCTTTAGTCTTTCTCTGAGTGACTAAATGTGCACTTTCTCCCATTTCTAAAATCAGCCTCCCTTCCTTGAACACACATGGTCAGAAGTTCATTAATTGACCATTTGTCCTTATGTGTATTGTAAGATATTTTGAAGGGACTATATTGCTGTGGGAGTGAGCTCAAAATAAAGTGCACCAAGAAAGATTCTGACATCTCAACCTCTAGGGATTTCAACTGAGCCGCAATGTCCCTCATCTTCATGATGTGCTCACGCACACCTCCAACGTAGTGAGCTTCATTGATGATAATTTTGTCATTAGGGTGCTAGCCATTGCCTTATCTGAAGACTCAAATTGTGCATCAATAGCCTTCAGAAGTTCCTTGACATTTTTGCACTCAGGAATTGAACCACGTATACTAGCAGAAATTTTAGTACGTATGAACATCATACTGAGGCGATTGGACCGTTCCCATCGTTCATACGCAGCAATCTCAGCCTGAGTGCTAGTAGATGTAACTGAATGTGGTTCATCCTTCCTGATAGCATAGTCAATATCCATGCACCCTAATTGAAGAAGAATTCTCTCCTTCCATAATTTATAATTATCACCACTTAAATCGGGAATGTCACATTTTATATCAGAAATATTAACAGGCAAAATAGCTGCATAAAAAATAAAATCATGTTCATGTAATTGAATTTGAGGCATATAACTTGATGTCATGTTTTACCAATGTAAACATGCAATAACATGAATCAATAACATACAATAACTACCTGTGGGCTAAGTTATTATACTCAAATAGACTCATTAGCTTAATGATGTGACTAACAAATTATATTCCTTTCTTAATTCCTGTGGGTAATTAAGAAAATAATTTGTTATCGCATCCTAATTAATTATATTAGTGCAACAAAAATTCCTGTGGGATAAGATTCATTACATTAATATAATTAGTCACAATTAATGTCATCTAACCTTATGTGATCTTTGCAACTCAATATATAATTTTGATTAATCAAAGATGCTGTGGCTACTCCTCAATTAATCAACATCATATTGATCACATGACATTATATGCATATAGATTAACCAATTTAGCATGATTATTAGGTAGTGATCTTAATCAACGTAACATTTCCAAATCAAGATCTGAGTTAGTCAAATTGGCAGGCCAGTGAAAGAGAAGTGGGGGTCCCCCCGTTGCTTTCCTTAGGTCAGTCAACGGAACCAATTAAGTAACCACAATCTCTTTACCTTTCTAGACACCAACTGACCAATAGACCTTGAAAGGATTTGCACTGTGATTTTCACAATACCACCAAATTCATGCATAGAATAAATCTAGTATGCAGAACAGAAGACAACATTTCAATATCTATTTAATGAATTTTAAAATTATCATCTTAAGAAAAATTTTTGTTAATTAAAACACGTCCGGCCGTAGCTCATTATTCCCTTGGGCCAGTCTATGCAAAACACCGTAGGCATAGAGACTCAGGAGGCATATTTTAATACAAAAATTTAAACTCAAGAAACAAATGATAAAAATAAATCATGTTACATGATTTAATAAAACATTAAACAGATAATAAATACATTTAAAATCCAACCAATTCAGATTTTAAATCCCGTGAGAAACGGAAAGACCATAAGCGAGAAAACGAAAACCGAAAGTTTTCTCTCCTTTTTAATATGTCACCGCATGTGGTTATTGAATCCACGTTTCCGCTGCATTTTCTTCTTTAGTTTTTTCTTTTCTTTAATGCTACGTTTCTTTTCTTTTTCTTTCTTTAATGCTATCTCTTTAATACCCAAAAAAGAAATCCGGGAAACTTTAATGCCAGAAAGAAATCTTTAATAGAAAAGAAAGAGGCCACGTTTTGTTTCCGCAAAAATCGGAATCTAAAATAGGTTTAATGGTTTCTGTCAATCCGTGAACAAAGATCAGAACTGATCGAAACCAAGCTGAGATCCGAAAAACTGAAAACGGAAAACATGCGGCATAAATTGCTTGAAAAGAGAAACTTGGATAGAAATTCTCACAAAATAAGGCAGAGGTTTTAAAAAGCTCTGATACCAAATGTAGACTTAATTTAAACATATTGATCACGATATCAATATATTATTATGATCAAAATTACCTCCAGCTATTATTATTAATGGTCTATCCGATGAGGGTAAGGAATCCGACCTTCCTTGCTTTCCTTTGGACTGCACGGGATCTTGATCTTCCTTTCTTTAGGGATCTCGATTGATCTTCCTCCTCTCGGATCTTGATTGAGGATCTTCCTCCTCCTCGCGATGGATCTTGATTGAGGTCTTCTAATCAACGAGCCATCGCATTCTGATGGTGTATGCCTTCAGGATTGCTCTTGATCAGAGACTCAATTCCAATGCCTCCGCTTATTAGGTTTCTCTCTCGAGAACCATGTTTTAAAATCTTAGGAAGGGTCCCTTTTTATACCCAATTCCTTCACCGCATGCCCCATCAAGCAAGCGTTCAGGTATTAAAGGGGGTGCTGTTATCACTTTTTAATAGGAGAAACGTTAGTCAATAAAATAGGACATTAATAAGACGGGTTATTACACACCCATATATGGCACTGCACGATAACATCATAAGCATCAGCTTGCATCTGCTGGAAGTGCTCATGCAACCAACTGAAAGCCAAACGGGGAGCTCATGATCATGGAGCTCAGAGCTTGGCTCATGATAGTTGCTTTCCCTTCATAGACCAACTATGATAGAGACTGCCCATTACAAAAGGCATTGTTTTTTTTTTTTTTTTTTTTTTTTTTGGTTACAAAAGGGGAAGGAGGGCTAAGCCGACCCGTAGCTAGGTCCCATGCGGCCCCATTCCCCACCAGGAAATGTTCCGTGCATGGCGCTAGATTTACGCAGCCGTTCCCCGCCCGAAGGCGAGTTGGTCAACCTGGCCCCACCCAGGTGCTAGCAGTCAGAACAGGAAAGTTTTTTAGACAGACCTTAGCCCCTCCAACACCAGAGTTTCAGGCTCCAAGGATTAATCTTGAATTATTCGAGTCGGCCGCAGCGTCATTCCTCGAACCTGAGATCTCTTGATGGCATGGAGAGGGCCCTGACCACTAGGCCACCGCCTGAGCGGTACAAAAAGGGCATTGTTAATCGTAGCTAGATGGCCATATCCTCAAGGGTGATCGTGCACTAGTCTTCAGCTGCCACATCTCCACTAGATCAGTGAATAGATACCAGTCAAGCTCTATGAAGCACAGCCTGGAGACACCATAGAAACCGCTCTACAAGTGCTAGGGGACTAGGTAGACAGATATTGAGGAAGATGTAGGGTGCCGATATGCCTAAAATGCAAGGCCCTAAATCCTAAAACATGAAGATACATAGAGTTGAGCATTGGACCGTGCTAGATCAGAATTTTTTTTTTGACCATGCTGTGTCCGCCATAATCTGTTTATTACTGGACTATGCCAAACACGACTTGGCTAGTGGTACGGTTCGGTGGGCTTGCACCATACCGTACCAGGCATGGTCAGTGCCCAACATTAGATATAAGGATCAACACAGGTGAATACAATGCATATATAAGAAAAATATTTAATACAAATGATAGGATACCTATATGTGCCACACTACATATGGTCAATGATGATCCTGCTATGTGAGGACCAAACAATCATAAGGATATGAATCCATCTTAAAAAGATCACAATAAAATAATTATGAGAGACTGCCCGAACACAAAGTAAGTGATAGGACTGCAAAAATAATTACATAATACCATTAGTTTAACATTAATAAACAAGCACAATAGAAAGGTGACAATAATAAGATCATGAAGGAAATGTAAACCACACTATGAAATAATGGTTCAGTATGATGGCTGGGTGCACTCTTGATTCCTTCTCAAAGAATAAAGTCATAGTGCCATTTGTACATCATTTTGCTGCAAAATAATACTCCTAGCTACTTTGAATTACTTACTGGGGTCCTAATTCGTAGGCCATGTAACCCTCAGAAGTTGAGGAGCATCAATAACATTCTAGTTCAACTTACCATAATGTGAGGATTACTTGTACATTTCTGCAGTGTGGGCATGCTCCACTGCCACATATAGGAGGGGATGGGAGCATGAGAGGACCCACTGTCACCAAATTGGACCTCAACATCGTCCTCATTGGACTCATCTGTAGGTTTGTTATCCTCTATCACCACACTGGAGAGGTATAGATATTGTTGTCTTCTATCGCTAGATGATTCAATTGATAAGCTAGCTTTCCAATTGGATTTAACTCTAAGCTGACATAAGAGTAGAACTACCTGATTTGTTAAATTTAGAACCTGAACCTTGATCAAAATGAGTCATGAAACCAACTTACGTTATAATAGGGTCAAATGATGTTGAGGCTAGTAACTCATGCCATTCAATTAAAGTGATGTCAATGGCCTATTGGCCATCAATAGCATACCAGGACCCCCATGCCGAGTATCGAACTGTGTATAAGAACTGAGCGTAATATCTTTCGGTGGATATTGCCATGCTGAAAGCATAATAGTAGTATTTTCTACTTCTACATTCACCTCCATTTTCTTCATAAATTTTCTCAACATCCTCATCATTTCTGATTTCACAGGGAACATATGTTAGTCTCAACCACCATCTCAACATCCTCATTATTTTTAATTTCATCGGTACATATGCTATCTGATCTGCTTAATTGGATAACTACAGAAAATTTATAGATCATTTTGCTCAACCTTTGATGTGGCCTCAACTCGAGCATGTGATGTGAATCTTGGTCACTACATAAGCATAGGACACGCTATGCCTCATCTAAACCACCCTTATAATCAACCCTTTGCATATGAGGCCATTTAGGCCATATGCGGTTGTCCCATTTAAATAAGGCAATGAGTGGTCTGCTCATATTAATGGAATTTCTGAAAAGAGACGTAAGTCAAAGGGCTTATGCAATTAAAAACCATCAACGTTTGACTACACACCAACTATTAAAATTGAGTCCAATTGCTATCTAACTACCTAAAATTGCATTATATGAATTTTGTCTTCATATTTAACCTAGAACCATTAGATTCTAATGTAATTATCTATATTTCTAATTTATACCTTAATTTCATCTACCGATACTATATCATTTATAAAATCGCAAGCATTATGAAAAATTATTCTAAATATACCTAATGAACTCATTTACAAAAAGATCTCAACCTACAATAGACCCCTAGTATAAATATATTATTGAAAACTCACTAACATTACCACTAGTAATTTTTATGAAAGCAACTTATAGTAATTTATTATTTGGCAGGGCAAATACTAAATTATTCTTAAGTAATTAGAATTACTGAAAAATATTTCAATTATTTACAGTTTAGTCAATTATTCCTGGTTAATTTAAGAAATCCTATTGATGTTGTTATCTATTGGTGGCATCATTGATAATTTATGCTTCTTGCCTCATTCATCATTTTTTTTGCATCAATAAACATATAGATATAGCAAATCTATCTTAAGTTCATATCTTTCTATATTAGTTATGGATGAATTAACCAAACATATTAAAATAATATCCCATGGTGTATTGATGCAGCACAAGGGCGGGAGGTGATTATGCAATCAATGAACTAATGAAAAATAATTTTTTAAAGCATTTTAGAAGATGGATAATTCATCTGAAAATTAAGAGAAAGAGTAAAAGGGCAGATTATGTGATGTAGAAAGTAACGGTTCAGGAATAGAACTTTTAAAAAATAAAGAAGCATACCAGGAAAATCTGAAATTAAGAAACTCCAGAGAAGACATGCTCATGAACTTTCATAGAATCAGAATCACAGAGTAAGGGAAAGGTTGATTTACCCGATGATGATGCGCTCCTATTGTTGGTAGAAGATCTTTTGCTAGCGGACAGAATATTTTGATGAGAAAACTATCTTCCACGTGAGGCTCGTTGATCTCAATTCAGGAGCAAAGAAGGCATCCTTGGCTTTGGAGACGAATCCAGAGAGGGGCGACGGCTTTGGAGAGAGAGAATGGCGGCTTTGAAAATCACTCAAGAGAGGGGCGGTGGTTTTGGGATAAAGGGAGGGCAACGGTCATGGAAATAAATTAGAAGAGGGGCGGTGGTTTTGGAATGAAGGAAGGGTGGCGGCTATGGTTCCAAATATGATGCCTAGAATTTAGGAGGGATGGTGGTCGCTATGGTGGTATGAGGATTAGATTTCTTTGGTGAAGCTTGGTAAAGGAGATGGACTAGACTAGGGTTTGGTAGTAAGAATACTTTGGCCTCATGCTTAGCTCTCTCATGAATGATCAATTGCTCAAAGCAATGAAAATCTTTGGCCTCATGCCTAACTTTCTTACGAAGGATCAATTGCTCAAAGCAACAAAAATCTTTAGCCTCACGCCTAACTCTCTCATGGAGGATCAATTGCTTAGAGCAACGAAAATAGAACTTGGAAATAAATTTTTATATGTTCATATTCTGTTCTTTCATCATTTCAAGAGAAGGGTTTTATAGACCTCTCGTGCCATTACAAGGTAAGTGCAAGAATTAGAGTAATAAATGATAGGGATTACAAAATATAGTAGAATTGTAAAGAAAAAAAAAATCTTCTTCCCTTCATTTGATTTGACCAAAATGGCAGCAGTAATATATAGTTTCAATTGGAGGCAAGGGACCACAAGCAAAGAAGGAAGCTTTGGGATGACATCCTTCTTTCTTTCCTTTTATCAACAAGGTCCATATGGGGCGCAAGATCCTTTTCAAAATGGTTGAGATGCTGATCTTTATTCCCATTAAAGCATAGCAGGGGACCATCAATTTCTTCCTTATGGGGTGCCCAAGATTGCTATCATTGTAGGTGGCAACATGGAGGGAGAAGATTGATTCCACTTCATCAATCTAGGTGAAGGAAGATCCAATGGAGGGAGAAAATTGATTTCACATCATCAATCCTGGTGTAGGCGGATCCAATGCAGAGCTCCAAGGGTAGGGTATGAATATGGTTGGAGAAGATTGAATGGTTGTCCAATACTGCCTAATCTGGGGGCTTCTTCTGAATATCTTCACAGGGTTTCAATAAGAGTAATACACTTCTCTTGAATTATTACAGGACTCAAATAAAATAAAAATGCATGACCTGGACATTGGACTAAACCAAACTTGACTGACTGGACTCAACCAACTAGGAAAGAAAGAAAAATTATGGGACTTCTAGGGTTCAGAGATCCAAATGGAACCCTGTAACCTTTTTCTCACTCTTGCTCCTACACCAATTCTCCCAAGGTGAAAGGAACTCAATCTCATCGAGTAAGGGTTGGTTTGACTCTGGTACTCCACTAGCAGGTCCGGGTCCAAACTTTACAAATCTTCTCTAGAAATCCACGAGTCCTCAGATTTGGCCTCCCTTGCCAACGAACCAAATATCGCTGGTAACCTTTGTTTCGGATCGAGATAGCTTGATCATCCAGAATCCATTCAATCCTATCATTTCACTCAGGCCAAATAGTAGATGGACACACTCTCAAAGGAAGGGTTAGGTCCAAAATCCTCACTAGGTATCATCACTGGCTTCCTATACCCTGCTAAGTCTAAAACATTGAAAGTAGAGCTAATGCCTAACATAGGAGGTAATTCCAGCACATAAGCATTGGATTCCACTTTCTTCATCACCCTAAAAGGACAGTTCCATGAGCATGTAACTTTCTAACGGCTTCCAGAGGAAACCGCTCACGCTTAACCTAACCATGATATAATCTCCTTCCACAAACTCTTGGACTCGTTTTTGAAAATTAGCCAACCATTTATATATTTCATTACTTAAGTTAATCTCCCTATGCAAGTCCTTAGTATGATGTGCAAATGGTGCTGCAGACTCAGAGACTCGTGTGTGAACAGATAATGGAATTAGGTCAAGTGGCTTGTTGGGCTTCTACCCATGCACAATATCAAATGGGCTCTTTCCAGTGGACCTATTGACAGAAGCATTGTAGGCAAACTCAACTCTAGGTAGCAACAAATCCTAATTCCTGTGTTTTTCCTATAAGGCATTTCGGAAGATTTTCTAGACTATGGTTTACTACTTCTGTCTGGCCATCGGTTTGGGAATAGTAAGCTGTGAAAAAGTTCAAATTAGTCCCTAACTTAAGCCAGAGGGTCTTTCAAAAATAGTTGATGAATCGGATATCCCTATCTGAAACTATGGTTTTAGGTAAGCCATGGAGTCTAACAATCTCGTCAAAGAATAGTTGGGCTACCCTAGACGCATCGAAGGTCTAGGAACAAGGCAAGAAATGGGCCATCTTAGAGAAAATTGATGAAGCACAAGGACAAACTTTTCCTAATAAACCCTTTCTTAAGTAACTCTCTAACCTGTTTCTACAACTCTAGATGTTCAGCTGGGTTCATCCTATAGTGTGGCAAGTTGGACAAAGTGTCTTTCGGGACTAGGTCAATGGCATGCTGAATATCCCTAAGGAATAAAAGTGTAAGGAAATGTATCCTACAGCCAATCGTCTAGCTTGCAGACGGTTATGAGTTGATGTATATGAACATAATTTATTTTGGCAGTACAACATATACTTTACATCTTCTAGTAGAATTCCAATATGTTATAGTCCTTAGAGTTACATGTATTCGACAATGGAGGAATTGTTGAGTAACTCTTAAATCTGTTCGCGGCCAAATGATATGTTGTTACGGAGGACGACGACGTAATCAAGTGTAGGTCATTGTATGTCATATGGGTTTGTTTGTTCTCTTAAACCAAAGAGTGTATAACACTGGTATGACATGCGGATGAGTGTAGGAGTACATTCATTGAACAGTGACTCACCTCTGTTAAGTGCTCTACTACCTTGAGCAACTCATAGAAAGGCAATGGATATAAGTGTCCCTTTGACATGAGACTATCATGTTGACTTGATAAGCAACTCACTGTACTTAAGCACTGGACCACCCAGATTTCTAATCTGGTGATGGAAGGTTGCTGGGTGCAGTCAAGTACTTATTGGGTCAGTGATGAGTCAAGATGATTGTCACTCTAAGTGTTAGAGAGAGTGCTCGAACTATGTTTCAATTTAGCAAAACCTTGGCCAAGGTAATCTTTGTGAGGTGTCACAAGATTATTGCATTGAAACATACTTGGGTGATTTACTCGGAGTTGGCAGTTTACTCCGCATTCGCCCTGAGTACTAGGACAAGGGGATGAATTATGCGGCAACCATAGCCTGGGTTCCTGAATGTTTCCTTATGCAAATTTGATCTATCCGGATGTTGGGAACCATGGCTAGATGGTCACATTGATTAGTATAGGAAGCGTTCCTATGCTACCAGCTTAGGTTCAAACCTATGGAGTCACGCACATAGTTGGATAAATTGTACGCATGCATAATCATTGATTTGAGTGGGACTAAATCAGATGGGTCATATGGGATTCGTTCTGGCTATATCTAGCTAGCACTAGGCATTAGAGGTAGCACCTACTTCAAGGATGATTTGAGTTAGTCAGTAACTCAAATAGAATTTTGGGACATGATATGAATCTGGTATGAAGTTAATTTGAACCATGGACCAATGGTTGGTCTGATAAAAGAGTGGTTTGGATTGGGTTCGAAAGTTTATTTATGAATTTTGAATTCATAAATCACTTCGGATTGGAGCTCGGATAGGCCCAATGTGAAGTATGGTTCAAGAGCTACGAGTAGCTTCTTTCGGATTTGAATTTGGACTTCAAATAGAATTGATTGGATCAATTCTGTTAACATTAAATATTTTAATTGATGAAATCTTACATGTGCTTTCTGATATTTCATACGTGATCATCCATTAGTTATAATAGCCAAGCAACGGAGTTATTGATATATTAATGGGAGGATAAGGAACCGATCACTTCACGTTTCCCTTTAGGCTGGCTTGATTCCACGCATTGATTCAAGTTGTTCCACTTCTTTAAAGACGCGTTGATGAAGTGGCTGCGGACTTAATGCGGGGAAGGTATTCACATAATGGTAATTATTTAAAGGGCTCTTACATGCGTTTTCAATGCATATTCAATGTTGTATTTCATTGGGTAAAAACGTTACGATGTGTATAAAATACAAAGCAAAAAGGGAACATAGAAGAAAATTGAAAGAGATCTTTCTGTGGAAAGCTGATCGTCTGCAATCAACAAGAAGTCCAATCAAGAAAAGATTGTTAAGAGTTCTCTTCCATTGTTCTAGGATTTCACCTCCTGTCTACATACATCAAGCGTGCGTGTGATATAGAGGAGCGGCGCGTGCGCTCTTGCAAGGCACGAAGAGGAACTTCTCTCTGCAGATTGGATCTGCTATGTTCGTCATCTACAGCTTCCGCATCGAGAGGTATTGTTTTAAACTTATCTTACATACTCTTAAATTTTAGATCTGCAAATATGCTTTAATTTATATTTAATATGAATATTAAAATTGAATTACATGCTTTCCACCTTGAGATCCTGTGCATTGGAAAAGCAAGTTTTCCCTTCAAATGGTGTCAGAGCCAGGTTAAGGCTTAGGAATGCATGTATAAGCATAGTAGATCTGATAATATTATGCATAAATAATCTAATGTAGATCTAAAGTAGATCTTATTATGATTAGTTAGATCTATAGTAGATTTAAAAGGTTTTGCATGATGAGAGCATATTAAAGTTATTTAATGATGATTAAATATATGTTTTAGATGTAGATCTAATGTAGATCTTGCATGCTATGTTAAATTATATCTTGGATTGGGTATATTCACTAGGCAGTCCGGTCATAGGGAGGTTTCATAGCCTTTGTTTCTTTTTCAAGAAATATTTCCTATAACGTGTAGGGGTGCCACTGTGAAAGAACCCATGAATGGATGTACATAACAGATGAAAGTAAAAATGTTTTACAAAAAAAAATTGAAAATGTTTTAAAATCAGAACTCAAAATTGAAATTGGTTCAAATTTGAAAAGGGATTAACTTAAGATCTAGAATTTGAATTAAAGATCTTAAGACATGATCATAAATCATGGGCTAATTGGGTTAGCATGAATCAGGTTCTCTAATTGGGTTAGACCTAAGGTTAGATGAATTGGATTAAATTAGAAAAATTGAATCTAATCAAATGTTGAGTTAGGTCTTTTCTTTTGATCCATCTAATTAGATTAGATTGATCAGTCCATACATCTAAATGACTTGATTTGGGGCTCAGTGGACACCCAAGTCTTCAGGCAAATTTAATTGGGTTTGGTCAACCACTTAGTGTCTAGAAAGGTTCTGATCAAGGTCGCAGCTACCTCTCACCTGGCTAGTTGATTATCAGCTGATGTCTAGGCAAGATGGTTAATGGCACAACTCGGCCTTTTGATCAAGCCGGCCTGGCTAAGTGGTCCCAGCACTTGATTAGACTAGCCTATTGACTTGAGCTAACCCATGCTTCCTAAGGAAAATCAGTTTGACTGATTTAGGTACCCATGGACCAAATTAATGAACCCAACTAAATGGTTTAGTGGGAGAATACTTAAATTGGTCCATGTCATTCATGTGTCACAAATTAATCAAACCCTCTAAAATTATTAGGTCCCTAAAGTGACTAAATTATGGGGATAATTAGGTCATAGCCTCCCATTAAGAGAGTGATAATGAGTCCAATGGCTAAGATGATTATTGGAGGCCCAAAGGCCTGGTACTTATCTGGTCTTTGGAATTATCATTCATATTATGATGGTTCAATGCAACTCTCTCAACGATGGTCAGGTGGGCCGGCCAAAGTCGGGCTTGACCAATTCCTTGGTTAGAAGCTTGAACATGTCATGTTAATGGTTGGATCTAACCAGGACACCCAATAGGAGGCCCAAAGGCCGATTGGCGTGCAACCTAGGGCAAAATAAATTACTAGAAATTGTTTGGAAACAATTGGTTATGAACCTACCTTTAGATACATGTGGGTTGGTCGGCCAAAGTCGGGCTTATATGTAGTCTACTGGATTCTAGTACCCACTAAGAAATTAGGAGTAATTTCTTAGGTTGGAGGTAGGGGCCATCTGTTGGGAATTGTATCCTAAAGCCAATCATTTGATTATGCTAATGTAAATTGTATATAAATTGATATATTAATAAAAGTTATTTGGCAGTTTATTCATTACAAGAACATCTTCTTAAAACTCCTAATAGTAATGAAGCCCTCAGGATCTTCCTTCACGATAAAGGAGGATTTATCTTTGAAGGTCCTTAAAAGAGTTTGCGACCAAATGATATACTATGACAGGGCCATAGTACTATCAATTATAGAACATTGTATATCATATTTGTTGGTTGTCCTCTTAACCAAGGAGTGTAGAGACACTAGTATGACATACAGGTGAAAGTGTATGAGTACATTTCACCGAACGTGACTCATTTCGGATACTCTACTGTCAAGAGTTAATCCGAGAAGATATGGGTATAAGTATCCTTTAGACCTGAAGATCACAACCAGTGACTTGCAAGCAACTCATTGTACTTAGGTGTCGACCACCTGGATTTCTAATCCAGCTACGAAAGGTTACTGGGTGCAGTCAAGTACTTGTGGTAGTCAGTTGTGGATCGAGATGGAATTTGACCTATCCCATTAAAAGGAGAAATGCTTGTGTTTCAATTTAGCAAGACCTTGGCCAAGGCACTTCATGTGAAAGTCACATGATCACTAAAATTGAAATCACTTTATGGATTCGCTGTTTAGAGTTGACAGGCTCTTAAGCCATCCTTAGCATTTGTGGTCAAGAGGATGAATTATACGGTAACTATTTCTTAGGGTTCTTGGAGTTTGCTCGGCAACTCTTCGACCTATCCAGACATCGGGTTCCATTGCTAGATGGGCACATCGATTAGTATAGAAAGTTGTTTCTATGCTACCGGCTTAGGTTCGAACCTAGAGAGTCACACGCATAGAAGTTTCCTAGGATGATCTATTTGCTGATCAACGATTGAGAATCGTATATGATTTAATTAATCAATTTGATTGATTGAATTATCTCAATTGGGTTAAGTACAAGTGAATAAGATTCAATTTGGTTTAAGTCTATTAGAAGGACTAATCAATTTCAAATATTGATTTGAAATTAGACTTGATTTGGATTTAAATAGATTCAGGACTAGCCAAATTTGATTTGGGCTAGGACCATGATCTATGTGGGTTCAGTCCAATAAATTCATATCAGATTAAACCATCACCTGAATCCAAACCTCTCGCATAAGTATCTCACATGATGAGATAACTAATGTTTGAGAGATTAATTCTCATTTAGAATTTAATGTATTAATTTAATCCTTTCCAAACCATTTCCATTGGAATTCTAAGTATTAGAATTAAAGTGGAATTAATGTGCCTCTTTGAATCAACCAGGCGATGGCATTCTAAGTGTTAGAATTCGCATCTCTTTAGTTCTCACCGACGTCGAAATTAACAAATGCCACGTCTCCTTGGTTTTCACCGAACGTCGGAATTAATCAAGCGCCGCGGCTCTTTGGTTCGGCGTCTCTTTGCTTTTTGCCAAACGATGGAATTCTTAATGTCAGAATTCAATGGGCAGGCTAAATGAGACTATAAATAGAGGACATCCCTCACCAGATTACACAGAACAACAACACACGACATGTCGTGGATTGTATTCTAAAAAGGTTAGAATAGAAAATCCTGGTGATTCTGGTGTTAGCAAAAGCATGGTGGATCTTAGAGGAAG
>UESW01002180.1:0-109807 GCA_900491605.1 Calamus simplicifolius
TCATCAAAAAGGGGGAGATTGTTGGGGAGTTTGTTGAAAAACTATATGACCCAAATCTTATTGATTTGATGATTACCAAAGCCATGAGTACTGTAAAAGATGTGATATGTTTATTTACATGTGCAATGAATTTATTTTGAACAATCAATGAGAATGTTAAAGTTTGACATTAATCATTTTGAAAGTAACTTTAAGCTCAATGTTTAAGCTTTCAAAAAAGAAATTTTATAATTCATAGATCAATCAATGAGTTTTTGGAATACTTCTTGAATTAACTCTTAATGTCAATCTTATTGAATTCAAGTCAAAACAATGATTTAAAATGAATCTGGAACGATTTTAAAGTCAATCACAAAACTTTCTGATTTTGATACGTTCCGGAGCTGACTCTTTAGTTTCAGAGTCGACTCCCCTCAGAGAACAGAAATGTCTATCTGTCTCGAGTCGACCCACGTAATTTCACGAGTCGACCCCCCGATTTTGTCGAGCTGACTCCATGACTGTGCGAGTCGACTCCGCTCAGACACCAGAGGTATGTTTTCTGAGCACTTCGCGAGTCGATCCCAACTTTTCATGAGTCGACCCCCGACTTTCAAGAGTCGACACTTTACTTTTGGTGAGTCGACCCCATGACTTTCTAAACATTTCTATTTTTGGTATCACAACCTCGAGCCGACTCGGGAAAAGCATGAGTCGACTCCAGAAAATCTGGGCGAGATTTTTACGGATGCCAACTCAGCTCCAACGGTAAGATTTTTGATTAACGGCTATTTTTCTTTGTCTCTAACGGCTATATTCTTGCAGAATCTATAAATAGAGAAGCCGTTTTCAAATCAAAGAGAGACAAATAGAGAGATATCTATTTCAAAGAAAAAGAAGAGAAAAATCGGAAAAACAGAGCTTCAGTTAAAAAAATCCGTGATTCAAAATAGAGTGACAGAAAGAGTGTGAAATCAAAGAAAGTTCCTTCTGTGTTCAAGCTCAAATCCAAGGAAGCTTCAGAAGAAAATCCAAGTGCTATTCAAGAGCATCTCAAGAGATTTCCAACACTCAAAGAAAAGAGGAAAAGCCCAAATCAACTCCAACGCACATTCTGTGAAGAATCTGAGCTGAGGCCTGGTTCTATACTTCAAAGGAGTTGAAGAAAAGAAGAAAAGCTCAAAGCCAACCAACTGCAAATCAGGCTTATCTAAACTCTATTCTTACATTTGTTTATCTGCTCATTAAGGAGCCTTGTAACTAAACAAACAATATTTCTATTCTTTGTGTCTAGCTCAATCTGGGGGATTGAACTAGAGGAGGTAGTCTTACCTCAGTTCAAGCTTGGTTAAGCTTGGGTTTAGGGTTTTGTGCTAGTGAGCCCTTGAAAACCAGCTGGGTTCGTTGTGTGCCCGGGAAAACAACAAGTTTGAGTTGTGAGCTTGTAAAACAACTCTGCTGTAATCTAGGGTGATTATAGTGTGGACCCAAGTGAATCTTGGGAGTGGACGTAGGTGTTGGATACACCGAACTACTATAAACTCTTTATGTTTGTCGTGTTCTATTGTCTCTTTCTCTATCTCTGATTTATTCACTGCAATTTATATTTACTTTGCATTTGCCTTCATTCATCTCAAGCTAAATAATTTAAAAGGCTAATTTTTAAAGAACCCAATTCACCCCCCCCCCCTCTTGGGTTGTCATCTGGGCCAACAGATGAAGAGGAGGAAACATTTGAGTCTGAAGACCTACTAGGAGTGGTTAGATGTATCTTGACCCAGACTCAAACTAAGGACCAAAAAGATTGGCGTAGGACTAACATCCTACAGACTTTTGTTAAGATAGGGGATAAGGTGCTCAAGATCATAGCAGAGAGCGGGAGTTGTGTCAATGCCGTCTCTGCCAATACAGTTAAGTCATTAGGATTGATCACAGTTCCCCATCCTAGTCCCTATAAGGTCTCGTGGGTAGATTCCACCTCTATCCCAATCAAGTCCAGATGCCAAATACTAATCAAATTGCAAAATTATGAGAAAAAGGTCTGGTGCGATGTAATTACTATGGGTGTTAGTAGTATTATATTAGGTCGACCTTGGCTTTACGATCACGATGCCACCTTGTTTGGTCGATCCAATATCTGCTCTTTTAAACACAATGGGAACAAGTATGTGATACATCCAACTCCACCTAGGGACCCAATCAAGAAAGCATCTAGCAACCTTAAGGATAGCAAGCCAAGAGTTAATCTGATTAAAGCTAAGGAATTAGAAAAGGACATCACTGAGGGTAATCCTATTTGGATTTTGACCACTAAAGAGATCTATGAATCAGTCCAAAGGAACAACCCCCAGAAGTAATTGAGATCCTAGAGGAGTTTAAGGATGTCTTCCTTGAAGAATTGCCTGATTAGTTACCACCCCTGAGAAACATCCAACATGCCATTGACCTGATCCCAGGATCCACCCTCCCAAACCTTCCCCATTATAGGATGAACCCCACTAGCTGAGCATCAAGAACTACAAAAATAAGTGGGAGAATTACTTAGGAAAGGTTTCATTAGGGAGAGCTTAAGTCCTTGTGCAGTTCCTGCACTATTAACCCCTAAGAAGGATAGTACCTGGAGAATGTGCATGGACAGTAGAGCCATCAACAAAATCACTATCAAGTATAGGTTCTCTATCCCCAGACTAGATGACATGTTGGACATGATGGCGAGTGCCACTATCTTTTCCAAAATAGATCTTAAGAGTGGCTACCATCAGGTTAGAATTAGATGAGGGGATGAGTGGAAGATTGCATTTAAGACTAGAGATGGTCTGTTTGAGTGGGTCGTGATGCCTTTTGGGCTGTCAAACGCACCTAGTACATTGATGAGAATCATGACCCAGGTCCTGAAAGAGTACACGAAAAAATTCTTAGTGGTCTATTTTGATGATATATTAATTTATAGCAAGACCAAAGAGAACCACCTTAACCATCTCAGATTAATCTGTCAGACCCTTAGAGAGAATAGCCTATATGCGAACCTTAAGAAGTATGATTTCATGACACATAGGGTTATCTTTCTAGGTTTTGTGGTAACCCCAGAAGGTGTTTCAGTGGATCCTGAAAATGTTAGATCGGTCGTAGAGTGGCCGGTACCCATGAACGTCCACGATGTTCGCAGCTTCCATAGCCTAGCAACCTTTTACAGGAGATTCATTAGGGGATTTAGCACCATCATCGCACCCATCACTGATTGTTTTAGAAAGGGTAATTTTGAGTGGACTAAGTCAACTAATAAGGCCTTCCTAGAGCTTAAGGATAGGATGACTCATGCACCCATACTTAGACTTCTAGACTTTTCTAAGGTGTTTGAGGTTGTGTGCGACGCATCGGGAGTAAGCATAGGTGGAGTGTTAAGCCAAGAAAATTACCCCATAGCTTTCTTTAGTGAAAAACTAAATGAAGCTAAACTTAGATATTCCACCTATGATAAGGAATTCTATGCGGTAGTACAAGCCCTTAAGTATTGGAGACATTACTTACTACCGCAGGAGTTTATCTTATTTTCTGATCATAAGGCACTCCGATTTCTGAACTCCCAAAAGAAGTTAAATTCTAGGCATAGCAAATTGATTGAATACATTCAGGCATACACTTTTGTCCTGAAACACTGTGCCGGTATAGAAAATAATGTAGCAGACGCCCTAAGCCGTAAGTCTTTGTTGTTGAGTATTGTTAGCACCGAAGTTATAGGGTTCGACCAGATAAAATATGAGTATGAGATCTGTCATGACTTGGTGAAATTTATAAGATCCTTCAGCTAGGGCCATCCAGTACGGGTTCGACCAGATAAAAGATGAGTATGAGACCTATCATGACTTTGGTGAAATTTATAAGATCCTTCAGCTAGGGCCATCCAGTACCAGTGAAGATTATACCATCCAAGATGGTTACCTTTTTAGGGGCAATAGACTTTGTATCCCTAGGACGTCACTTAGAGAATTCCTAGTCTGGGAAACGTATGCTGGGGGATTAGCTGGTCATTTTGAAAGAGATAAGACTATTCTAGTGATACAGAACCAATTTTATTGGCTAGGATTAAAAAGGCTCATTGCCCTGATAATAGCCCGATGTCGAACTTGTGCCATTGCAAAGCAACAGAAGCAGAACACCGGTCTATATACTCCTTTGCCAGTGCTTGATCGTCCTTGGCAAGACCTCAGTATGGACTTTATTCTAGGATTACCTAAAACCCAGAAGATCTAGGATTACCTAAAACCCAGAAGAAGCACGACTCCATCTTTGTAGTGGTCGATAGGTTCTCTAAGATGGCTCATTTCATCCCTTGTTCGCAAACCTTTGACGCATCTAGGGTAGCCCAACTTTTCTTAGATAGCATGGTCAAGCTCCATGGCCTACCTAAGACCATTGTTTCTGATAGGGATGTTAAGTTCACCAGCTACTTTTGGAAAACGCTATGGCATCTGTTAGGGACCAAACTTAATTTTTCCACTGCCTTTCACCCCCAAACGGATGGGCAAACTGAAGTGGTGAACCGTAATCTAGGAAAACTTCTTAGGTGCCTTGTAGGCAAATACCTAGGGACGTGGGATTTATTACTGCCTTGTGCAGAGTTCACCTACAATAGCTCAGTGAATAGGTCCACGGGCAAGAGTCCATTTGAGATAGTCCATGGGTACAAGCCTAATCGTCCACTTGATCTAATTCCTTTACCCCTCCACACACGAGTCTCAGAGTCCACACAAGCATTTGCACAACATATCAAAGACTTACATAAGGACATTAGCCAGAAAATAAATCTAAGTAATGAAACTTATAAAAGACTGGCTTACTCCCGAAGAAGAGCCAAAGAGTTCGGTGTAGGGGATTATGTCATGGTTAGGCTTAGGCCTGAACGGTTCCCACCATGGACCGTTAAGAAACTTCACGCTCGCGGAGCTGGTCCCTTTAAAATAATAGAGAAGGTAGGACCCAATGCCTATGTGCTAGATCTATCCTCGGATTGGGGCATTAGCTCTACCTTCAATATTGTAGACCTAGTAGAATATAGGGAACCATCAGCGATTACTAGTGAGTACTTTGGACCTAACCCTCCTTTCATGAGCGAACCTACCCAAGAGTGTCCACCACCAATTTTACCTGAGCAAGGAGAGCGGATCGAGCGTATCCTAGATGATCAAGCCATTACGATCCAGAACCGCGGTTATCAATGCTACCTTGTCCGATGGCAGGATTGCCCCGAATCTGACGATTCATGGATTACTCTAGAGGACTTGCAACACCTCGACCCAGACCTACTTGAGAGATACCAGAGCCAGAATGATCCATACTCGATGGGGTCATGTTCTTCCCACCCCGGAAGAATTGGTGCGGGCACCAGGATCAAGCAGAGGATTCTTAACCCTCTATGGATATCCAATTAGTCTTGAGTTGGAAAATAAAGTTTAGTTTATTTTGAGTCTCGTCCAGTTCATTTTATTCTAAATTGAGTCCTATCCAGTTCAGTTTATTTTAATGTGAGTCTTGTAGTAAGTTCATCAGCTTACAAGAGGAGACATCAGTATTGAAGTAGAAGACAAGGCCATCACAGTCAGACAGAGCAGCTGCTAAATTCAAGTTGGTGCCACACCTACTTCAAGCAGCCCACATGCCATCTAGTAGACCAAGCAACCTTTCCGATCTGGATGATCATTTTCCTCATCTAGCCGATGCCGATTTCATGCCAAATCAAGATGCCGCCAATTGCATTTGACCGCTTTCCAAGATCACCTTCCTTATCTAGACGTAGCAGATTTCATGCCAAATTAAGCTGCCGCTGATTGATCTCAATCATATCTAGAAGATCACCTGCCCCATCTAGACGCCACAGATTTCATGCCAAATCCAGCTGCCATTGATTGCATCTAGAAGATCACCTTCCTCATCTGGACGCTGCAGATTTCATGCCAAATTTGATTAGGCACCTTTTTTTCTTTTCTCTCTTTCCATATCTGTATTTTCTTGGGCCCCAAGTCTATTGCTCTATAAAAGAGACCCTCTTGTATGAATGATGTATCTTTTATTATTAATCAATCAATCCAAGTTTTGAGTTATTGTGATTTTTGTTAATTGGTTCTCTGGTGCTCTTGTTTTCCTTCTCCTGCGCATGCCAACATCCCAAGTCTCTAGAAGAAACCCTGGCCGCCACCTTTGTCTTCCAATAGCGGACGCCCAAGAGCCCTTGGCCGCCCTCCCCTTTTCTCTATTCCTTCTTTGTCTCTTTGCCTCTATTCTAAATTTTCTCTATTATTCTTTAACCCTTGTATGGTGATCTTGCAGATCCCTCAGTAGCCATGAATCCAGGATTCAAGGTGATCGTCATCTAGGACAGCAGATACTTGGCCGCAGATCCGTGGGCTCAAGGCTTGATTATCTAGGGCGCATCCGTCAGGCAGAGCAACCCGTTCAACACTTTGATCTTTCCCATCTTACCAGGTACACCCCTCTAATCTACTAGTAACTTTATTGTAGGAGAGCAAGCCCTACCGAGGCTTCTTCCTGGTCCTCTTCCATCACACTATCATTATTCTTAAGAGAGCAGTCCTGCAGAACTGCTGAATCAGCATCAATGAGATTGACAGAAGTAGCCTGACACTCCTGATCCATAGGCCCATCAGGGTTACCCATTTTCATCTCCTGTACTGATTCCATGCAGCATAGGGACTGGGGCAGATTACGCGAGGAAGGGATGATGTCCAATCTGCAATTGGCCAAATTACCCTTGCCTTTTCCTTTTATCTTATCAGATTTGGAAATGGATCTGGGGGGCAGGCACTCGGCAGGTCTCGCCCGCTTGAGGGGCGCTGAACCCCTAACCCTATTCACCTCCTGGTCATCATCAAGTGGAGCCAGAGCCAAAGAAGCAAAGGGATTAGCTGAGACCAAGGATTGGGCATTATCAGATTCAGAGATCCCAATTTGATCAACATGCAGCTTCCCCTTAACTAATCTTTTGGAAACGGCACGCTCCAGGCAAACTGGCACATGAACCATAGCTTGCCTATCTGAAACTTTCTTCCCATCCTCCTTAGCCAACATCACCTTCCTGTTACTAGAATCCAACGATCCTTCAGCCACAACACCTTTGAGCTTCCCCTTAACTGAGCATTTGGAACTGGCACGCTGCTGGAGAACCGGCACAGGCACCAAAGACTGATTCTCTGAATCATTCTCCCCAAGCTCCTTAGCCAGCACCAGCTCCCGGTTGGCAGAGACGTTCGATCCATGAGTCACTGCTCCAGGAACAGGGCAATCCTTCTCGCCTGCCATCACTTTAGAACCTGATACAAACTTCACTGCTACAGGGAGCCGTCTTCGCCCCACCTTCGACGGAGACCTCCAGCCATCCATCAGATTCGAAGACAATGAACCTGGCTGAGGAGCAGCACAAGGAACAGAGGCCGACGAAGGAGGCTTAGCCAGGGGGACCTCTGCTTTCCTCCGTTGACGGACTGCAGCCATCCACAGCCCAAAAACAAAGCTCCTATCAGTAACCTCCACCTCAGCCATGTCCTCAAGCCCGCATTGACCCTCAGATGCAAAGAACCACAAGACGGACAGAAGCCTTCCAAGGATTCATATACAAACGGTTGCCAAAAAGGACCATGCAACCCCTGTACTCTGGTCCCAGGCCGGAGGGGGCAGCTCAAATCGACTCGAACTGCCACCCGAGCGAAACCTCCCCTGGTTCCTGACGCAGTGGCAGCATCCACAAAGCAGAAGGACCCTGCTTGCTCCGAGATGGCTCTAAGGATTTCCTCCTTCCAGAACTCCATAGGAAGACTTGGCATCCTTATCCAAACAAGCGCGGAGGAGATGGAATTCTCAGCCGGAAAGAATTCCTGCCGCCATGCTTCAGTTCCAATGATCTGTCCATTGATCACCCACGGACGAGCGAGGACCAGATCGACTGCCTCCGGGTCTTCGAATCGAAAAATGTGACATCGGAACGCCAGGGACACCGGGACAATGACTCCAGAGATGCCAGCACGCCTGAACTCCCAGATAAAGGCTTCAGCCGGCACCCATTTGAAGAAGGAACGGGCCAAAACCGCACAATGCTGCCACCCCGCCACCGCCTCTTGCAGAACCGGCACCGAGACCCGGACTACATCCGGGAATTTGGACTCCAGCTTCGCCACGTCCGACGGAGAGGGAGACGAAGAAACCCACTGAAAGCCGGAAACCTGAGCTTTCCTCCCGTTAAGCCGAACATCCGCAGTCGAATCGGAAGCCATAGGAAGACGAAGGGAATCAAGATGTTTTTTGCTGCATTTATTACTAAGAGGTACAGAAAAATAAGTTTCATATGACTATGAGCCTTACATTCTGAAGCCATGCCTAGGGTCTGGTTGGCTTGACAATCCCATATTATGAACTCATTGGACCTGGATCAAAGATTCTTGAATGGGAATCTAATTGCTAAAGGGAAAATGCGGGCTTTTAGTGAACAAGGTAAACAATAGCATCCACCAAAGAGCATAGAGTTCTGGCCATATGGTTGGTCCTGCCTTGGATGACACTTGCATGTTTTGGCTCTGAATAGCAGTTGGAACTTTACTGCATGCTCTGAATCCTCATGATTTCCTTATTAACAATCATCCTACATGCTAACAAAAACTCTAGAGAACTACCGGGACAAGGCGGTTGGTCCTCCTGCCTTGGTTGACACTCACATGCTTCAGCTCTGAATGGCAGTTGTCACTTATTACATGTTCTGAATCCTCATGATTTCCTTATTAACAATTATCATACATGTTAAAAAAATCTCTAGAGAATTATATGCCAGGACGTCCACTTAAACCAATATCTTGAAACCTGCTAGAATTTGTCAAGCAAAACTATGAAGAGAGCAGAATCCGTAGGCTGATTTTGTACATCTTGAATTGGCATTGAGGGGTTTTTTGTCTTGCACCTATATCCAGATGACACTAACAAACCCTTTTCTTATGGGAAGACAGAAAAAGACTAGGCTTTATACCTGAATATTAACTGCAGTGAATAATTGAAATCTTATCTTAATGCCACTGGAAGTGATAAACTGGCCCTGGCAATCCTAAATCAACTTCGAAATGAATTTAAACCTTTTATTCCTTAACCATCATCCTACGAGACTTGACACTTTTTTGGGCAAGGAGGATGTTTGTAAAGCTGCCAACATAAATAGGTAAAAGAAACTTGAGCTTTCAAGTCTATCAAGTCTATTGCAAGTCGTTGGGGGGAGGAAGCATCCCTTCAACTTAGCATCCAACAGATCATAAGGAGATGTAAATGATATCAAACAAAAGCACATAGAATTTGACTGCAATCAAACAAGATGTACTATAGCAATGTGGCTGACCTTAATCACGACAAATAAAGACTCTAATAGAAAAGATCATTCTCAACAAGCAGTTGTCAACTAACAAATAGAAAGGAGAGCAAGCAACAATAACAACTAATAACAAACAAAAACCAGATCACTCTCAATTGAGATGCTGTACCGTTAATGTCAATCTAAAGCTATATACATAGAATGAATATGCTGAGTAATGTGTTAACTATCATGAATCCTGAATTTTATAGTTTCTGAATTTTATAGTTTCTGAAACAAGTAAATGATTTGATATAAAAAATATAAATTTTTAGTTTAAGGAACATACGAACTCTTGTCTGACTCGCGCATAACTCTTGGATCCCGATGTATGGGGAACAGACAGAGATGCTCGTGCAGCTTTACCAATATTAGAATATGTCTGCAAAATTAAATAAATATACTTATTATAGTTTGAAAAAAAAAATATTTTAAAGTATCTTAAATTATTAAATAACAACATACCTGTCCCCTCTCGGAGAACCAGTAATGAACCAACTCCATCCACTGATGAGGGGTACATCAGGAGGACAAGTACCAACTACTTGCTCCTCGGTCATACCCGGCAACTTGTACTTCATCTTCAAATATGCCTTATATTCTTTCCATTTTTGGTTTAGAGACTTCAATACAAAATCATGAGTGGATGGAGGTAGTACAAACTTAGACTGCAAAACAATTTAATTGTTAAGTCTAATAATTGACTTAATTAAAATAAAATAAGCTGTTTGTAAATTAAAAAAATATAAAACAAAGCATAATATAACAAGTATACAAAATAAGAAATGTTTAGATTCAAATTTTTACCTGCACAACTCGTATAATCTCAACTTTATACGTTGGAAGCATGTCATTCCATTTTGCATAACTTAATGGACATAGCTGATGCCTCCGTGCAACTGACCCTAAAAAGGAACTCAATAAGCTAGCGGCTTTTTTAATTGGTTGCCCCAGCTGATTGCACTCAACCACTATCTGCTCACCCTCACGCATCTGCCAGACATCCCGAACTAACATGGATCCGCGTCTGCGTGTAACCCTCCCAGATTCGTCTGCATAAAAATAGATATGCATGTGTAAACTATAGTAAAAAGTGTAAAGATATTTTATCAAACTAAATAAAAAAATAAATTACCCTGAATGTGTAGCTCATCATCTCCTACACCGACAATAGGATCATGATGCTCAGAAGATGGACCTCCTACACCAACAATAGGATCATGATGCCCAGAAGATGATGGACCTGCTGAAGAACCAGCATGAACCTGCTGTGATGAAGCAGAAGTGCGACCCTCTGTCCGTGAGCGCGGCATAATGTCACCTATCATTTACATCAGAGTAAGAGTTAGTGAAAATAAATATTAATATATATATATTAAACAAAGGGGTAAGAGTGAGTTTTTTTTTTATTGAATCCTAAGTAAGAAAAAGGAGAAAGATGAAGATTAAAGAGTGCAAATTTATATGTATGTGCTGGTGTCTGGAATGTGTGAATGGAGTAACCTAGAGTAGCCAAGCGTCTTCACTGCTTGTGAGCTGGGGGCACGCTTGATCAGAGTAGCCAAGCGTCTTCACTGCTTGTGAGCTGGGGGCATTTCCGCTTGATCAGTGAGCTTAGTAACTTGACAACTGATAAAAAGTTTTCAATAGCCCATTGACCAAATGATTCTCCTCATTTTACTCTATTAATCAAACTAATTGGGAATTATTTGGTGTCAGAATTCATTCACAGATTATATTCATCCTTTATTTCTTATTTTAATCATCCAAACTAACTTATGCTATTGAAGTGAAGGGCATGGCTATGTGGCCACCAGCTAATGACCCCTCTGGCAAGTGTGCACTCACTCCATTTAATGAAAGGGACCAGATTCTGGGGTATGGGACTTAAATTTAGTCTATGGGACTGGTTTCTGGCAGAATCCAAATCAGGTCACATGTGGGTCAGATCCAAAGCATTCCAGCAAGCTAGGACAAGAGCTATTTTGGTGGTGGATTCGTTCATGCCATCCAACTATTAACTTAATCCACAGTTCCTCTCTGATGAGTTTGTTATGATAATCTCATCCATGGACAATTGCTTTCCATATGATTGAATGAAGAAAAGCATTTTGAGAGTATAAAACATGTATAATATGGCTAAGATTTTTTTTTTTCTTTTTCTTTTTTGAGAATAGTGTGTGAGAGAAATTGTCCCCCACCAAAATTTACTTAAAATCAGATATTCTATTGTAATTTTTTTTTTTTAAGCTTCTCTCCTTCCATACGTGCTATATGTATACGTTGATAAATTTGTCTCAAGTCTTCCTCTTACTAATTGAAACTTTCTTTCTTCTCTAATATGACCATATCTTGAAAATATTAGGTGGCAGACTATCTTTCCCTGGGCTCTTTGCAATACAACTTAAAATAGGCTTTGAAAACAAGCAATGTGGCTAAGAATATTAGAACAAAGTTATTAGACGCCAATGACCTATACACCTCAATCAAGAATATCAGCCACTGCTTGAATGACAGGACGTTCTTCAATCAAGAAAATCAGCCACTAATTTTGGGTTAGGCCATAGGTTTGTGGGAAACAAACTCATTAGATACAAAACAAGGCTTGTGGGAAACAAAACAAGAATTTTATGGACAGAGAAAATACGTACCTGTATTAAATGTTGAAATGGGATACTTGCCAATTTCAACATTTAAGGTCTCAAACAAAAATGAGAAAATACGTACCTGTACCTGTATCCCAGATTGCAAGCTTCAATCGTTTCTCCCCAATGTCAACAATATTTACCTTAAAATCAACACCTAATGGAAGAAATGGAATGACAGAAGAATCTAAGTCCATTCAACAAACAAAGTTTAATTCTAGAATGAAACTTACCAATCATGCTTATTAAAAGTAAATCCAGACAGGTAGAAAGAAGGCTGAAACAAAAGAGTTTTTATAAGCAGAAGAAATCTGGATATTGAGAGTACGGCCGAGGTGCATCACAAAATTTCTAAGAAAGTCCATTATAGTACAAAATTTAATACCAACAATAAGAATCAAGCATTATCATTTCCTTCAAATTCTGTCCTAACCAAGATACCGTCGCATGTATGTCATCAACCGGTACAAAATTGAATGGCATTGAATGCGTATAAGTGTCATCATCTTCATCATCTTCCAACTGCTTTCCCATATCATATAAGTCCCTCGGTTTTGTTTTAATAACAGTAGCCCAATCTTTATCTTTTGCATCTTGTACAAAAAATACTTGACGAGCTTGAGAAGAAAAAATGAATGGATCATCCTTCAATAAGGCACCAGTATGTATCAACCTTGTAAAATTTACAAGTGTAAATCCATTTGTATCCTTCTTTAAACCCCTTGATGAGTTTATATCTACCCAGTCACATCTAAATAATATGACTTTAAAGATTCCGTAGTAATCTAACTCATAAATATCTTTTAGTGCACCATAATAAGTTTTTCCATCTGCTTCCACCATAACACCGCTATTTTGTGTTCTTCTAAATTTCTCACGATCTTTAGTATGGAATTTAAAACCATTGATTATGAAACCATTATATCTATTGACAACTTTGTTAGGTCCTCGAGCCAAGGCTATTAATTTAGCTGAAAATTTTCTCTCCATCATCATTGATACCTAGAAAATAAAAAGGAATGTTAACAGGTTATTTGATACTAAATCTATACATATATTCTCTAAGTATATATCAAACCTGTTTTGAAAGCCATTCAGGAAATAACTCGACTAACCATCGCTGTTCAATCCTTGGATTAGGTCGAGTGCCATGATTAGCTTGTCGTTGAGACATTAAAAATTCGCTGCATAAAATTTACTTTATTCATTTAGAACAAAAAATTAGATATGATATTTAAACGTGAAATGCAATAGATCATACTGACCTACGATAGTCAGATATTATTTCACTATGGAGTAACACATAACGATGTGCTTGTGCCATTGATTTAGGATCCAATACAATAGTTTCAGTTTTTCCCAAGACTCTACCTGCAGTTGAAAACTTATACAATTCTGCATTATGTACGAAATCACTATACCGTTGAGGTCTATTAAATGTTGTCTCTACATCTTGAAGATATCTTGAACAAAATGTCAAACACTCTTCAGCAATATATCCTTCTGCAATCGAACCCTCTGGATAGGCTCTGTTTCGTACATAATCTTTCAATCGCACAAGGTACCTACAACATAAATTAATTTTTAAATATAGCATAATTATGATGCTACTTTTATTAAAAATTATAGTGGATCGATCAGTAGGATACATCAGCCTATATGTCGTACCTCTCAATAGGATACATCCATCTATAATGTACTGGTCCACCAAGCTTAACTTCCGAAGCTAAGTGAATGAGTAAATGTATCATAATAGTAAAAAATCCAGGAGAAAAATCTTTTCCATCTGACAAAGTGTAATAATAATATCAGACTCCAACTGATCAAGCTCTCCAGGATCAATAACTTTTGAACATAATGCCTTAAAGAATGATGATAGCCGAATTATAACTGCAAGAACTTGTTTAGGCACTGATGATCTTGCCACTATTGGTAAGATATCTTGCATCAATATGTGACCATCATGACTTTTGAGATTAGAAATTTTTATATCTTTAAGATGCACACACCTTGAAATGTTTGATGCATATCCATCAGGTACTTTAATATTTTTCAATACTGCAAGAAAATAATTTTTTTCTTGAGGAGACATTGTATAAGATGCAGGAGGCAAATAAGTTCTATCATTAGCAAGCATAATAGGATGAAGCTCTGATCGGATACCCAATTCTTTTAAATCCAATCGTGCCTTCATGTTATCTTTGGTCTTTCCATCAACATTCAACAATGTTCCAAGTAGATTATCACAAACATTCTTCTCTATGTGCATGACATCAAGATTATGCCGAATAAGATTATGTTCCCAATAAGGTAAGTCAAAGAAGATACTCCTTTTCTTCCATAAATGCTTGCTAGGCTGATTTGTACATGTTATCTGTACATCTTCCTCATTTTCTTTTTCAAAAAAATTATCTGAATCTTCAAATACTTGTGCATCCATATTACTAATAGTCACTTCTTCTGACAATCCTTCTTGATCATTCCTTCCTCTTTTTGTAGAAAATTTGAGAATTTACCATATATGTAATTAATGAAATCCATTTGTATACGAACATTAGTTCCAGAAGGTGGAATTGGTGCACATCCCAATTCTATGGTACCATCAAATAAATCTTTCTGAAAACGAAATGGATGATTTGGTTCTAACCATCGACGATGACCCATATAACAAAATTTTCCTCCATGTTTTAACCAAATTGAATGTGTCGAATATGCACAACAAGGACATGCAACCCTTCCCTTTGTACTCCAGCCAGATAAATTGGCATATGCTAGAAAATCACTAATAGTCCACAACAAAGCTGCCCGTAGTTTAAATGTTTCACCATTTGAAGCATCAATTGCATCGACACCTTCCCATAACTGTTTCAATTCCTCTATTAAAGGTTGTAGAAAAATATCAATATCATTTCCTGGACTCTTATCACCTGGAATAACCATTGACAAGATAAGTGAGGATTGTTTCATGCACAACCATGGTGGCAAATTGTATGGTATTAGAACAACTGGCCAAGTGCTATATGTAGAATTTAGAGTCCGAAAAGGATTGAAGCCATCTGAAGCTAAACCCAACCGAACATTACGAATATCAAAGGCAAAATCAGAATGCCTAGTATCAAATGCTTTCCATGCTAGACTATCTGCTGGATGTCTCAACATTCCATCCTTCGTACGCCCTTCATCATGCCATCTCATTAATGAAGCTGTTTTCGAGGATGAATATAGCCTTTTCAATCGAGGAATTAGAGGAAAGTAACACAATACCTTCACCGATTTTTTTGTTTTGTTCGTTACATCATCCTCATCCTCTTCATGAGTTGTCCATCGTGAAGATCCACAAACATTACATGACTCTCGATCAGCATTTTCACCATGATATAACATACAGTCTTTCGGACAACTATGGATCTTTTGATATCCAAGATCCAATTTGTTAACAACTTTCTTTGCTTCATAATAAGAGGATGGTAAACCGGAGCCTTCTGGAAATGCATCCTTTAGTAATTTGAGGAGCATGGTAAAACTCTTTCCGGACCATCCATTCATATATTTTATATGAAATAAATGTATAAGAAAAGAGATCTTAGAAAATTTCAAACAACCCGGATATAATTGTTCATCTACGTCTTTAATCAAATTATGATACCAAGCTGACTCAGTAGTTGATGATTGCATCTGCTCCTCAACAAATGTTTGTTCCATAAATGTAGAACCATCACATATTCCACCCGTTTCATGTATATTAGATGAACCTCTAAAGTTTTGAACACCATGTCGAAAAGCATCTGTGATCAAACCTGTCATATCATCTCCTGCAAGGTTATCTTTCATATTACCAGATCCAATATCAGACAAGGAGGGTTGATTACTTAATATTGGCAACATACATTCTCCATGAAAAACCCACCGAGTATAACCTCTAGCAAAACCATTCCATATCAAATGTTCTTCAATGATTTGTGGATCTAGATAAGAACTATTAACACATTGCCGACACGGACATGAGATCTTTCCATTCAAACTACTTTTATCCATACCAAATTTAATGAAATCACGAACTCCATCTAAATATTCTTTAGTATTTCTTGATTTATTTATCCAACTTTTATCCATTTTAGGATAAATGATCGATAAACAACCAACTTTTATCCAATATCCTGTACGTATTTCATCATCATTAGTGTTCAACATTTAATAGCAGGCATATAGAAACACCAACAGATAAGCATACATTGCTTGAAGATTGGACAATGAAATTTGTCTCAAATGAATCATCAGACAAAAGCAAAATATAAAATCATGATGTAACCAAAAAGAAATTCAAATTAACAAGATCCAAGGGTGTTAGAAAACAGCATAATGATACTTCATCTGGTAGACATTCTGCACTTACGAAAGATGTCAAAACCCACGAAGATAAAGTCATGGAAGAGGATGAAGAAGATGAAACTTTAGGAGGTTTTATTGTTGATGATGAGGAAGAAGTACAGGAAGAAGATTGGGAGGAAGAGGAAGACGAAGAAGAAGAGTGTGATGATGACTGATTACTGACCCACCTGTGTTACCTCATGAAGTTTTGAGTCGGTGAGTATGGACTGAATTAAGTTTATAAATTCTTTTGTATTACTTACCATTGAATAGTCATAGTATCAAATTATGCAATCTTGTGTTTCGATTTCTGGTGTATTAGTGTATATTACTGGAAGTTAAGTTCTCTATGCTAATTGGTGAAAAGCAAGTGCTTTAGATGATTGTCATACATAGATTTTGTGATTCACTAATTGTTGTTTTTTTTTTCTTTCCGATTTTTATTCTCTGTGCTTTCTCAACTGTACAATCCATCCTTTTGGTATAGAACTTACGAAAATATCATTTATGGGCAGACTATTTGCTATATTTGACTAAGCTAATTGATAATTCATGCAATAAAAATATAAATTCAAAACCAGATTATTTATTTCCTACTCTTCTATGTTCTTCCTTTATCTTCCTTGCTCCTTGTAAATTTATTGGACCCCTACAAAAGCATTTCTGAACACAATGGCCAGCTGAAAGCACAGACTAAAGACTCATGGAAGAGGAGTCTTACTCTTGGGCACAAAGTAGACAGCTTGCCACCATCAAGAATATTTCCTCGGTGGCAACTGAGAAGGATAAGTACTTTCCAAAGCCAACTACTGCTCCTGTGGAAGAAAATTTATCCTTAAAAATCCTACTTCAAAACCTAGAAAAAAGGATAAAACATGTGCCTATTCCTAGGTTGAAAGTATTGGCACTATCCCCAATGTAAATGTATGGATTCTGTGGGGGGACATGCAAAGAGAGTATAGAGACTATAACCTAGGTTTTGAGTGTCCATATCAAGGCTGAGTCATTGGATTCTAGATCTACAACCAATAGAATGAAATATTGGTTCACAAGTTATTTAAGACAAATATTCCCAATTTTCAAAGGAAGATGGAGTTGAAAGTGTTTCCACCTAAGATCAGTAGAGCTCCAGTGGAAATATCTATGTGGACGGTAAATTTCATAAGAGTCATAGTATCACAAAAACCACCATGTGATGGAAGGACCTGTACAAATTTAGTCTAAGGAGCTGCAACAGTTGCATGTGCACAGACCATGATGAAAATAAATATTGGAAATCTAGGTTCATGCCAGTTGCTAGAAAGTCTTTGTTTATAAAGATACAACACTGAGTTCAGCACATGACTCAACAGCCAATAAACCATCAAGATGTGTAAATTAGACATGAGACTTGGTAATTAGCCCTAAAAAGTTTGTGGGGTAAATGGACTGCCTGCGAAATATAACCTTCAATAAATAGATGGCAATGTTTAAAAGGGAAAAAAACCCACAAATTCACAAGCATACCTATCTCAACTTGTTTAGATCCAGTGACAATGTAACCCTCCACACCACGAACAATATCCCTTTGGAAATGCTGAAAAGATATGATTGAAGCATTTTCAAAAAATTTACAAAAAAAATCAAGGACAAACTTTCACAGAAAAGAACTGCAATGAAACAAATCAACAGAAAATAAAAGGATGCTAACCTTGGCAGCACGGGTTGATATGTAAAGCTTTTCTAACTTTTGATGTTGCTGAAGTTCTGTCTCATCCGTGATTACACTATCAGAACTTCCATATCCACCAGCACCAAATTGCTTGAGAACTGCCTGTAACCATAGCAGTCAAAATGACCTTGCTGTTACTCAGAATCCTGACTATGAACCAATAGAGATTCTCTCTATGAAAATTCTAACAGAACATATATATGCATGATTTGATATATGGCTTATTAATTGGAGAACCAAATGACAAACATGCTAAACTGTGCCTTAGCTGTGGCATTCTTAATTTATTATGTCCAGCGAAAAATGTCCAAATAGCCATGGTTCAAGCCACTCGTCAACGCACTTTGACGCTGCTCATCTTAGGAAAAGTAATTAATGCAAGAAAAAGATCTTTATGCAATATGCGCAGATTGAGGAGAACATGTTATTGAGGTTGCTTTGGCACAAATCCATGATGGCACAAACCCAACTTGACTTGCTCATGAGTTTGGGATTTTTGCCCTGTGCCCAGACCTGCAAACCCAGTGGGTTGGGTTAGGTGGGTTATGTTGGGCTAATGGGTCTGGATAAATGTTTTTGCCCGTTTTGGACACATCTGAAAGTTATGCCTACTCTTTAGTTTTGTCTCATTCCTAGTACTTCAGTTACTATTATTCTCCCTTCTGGCTTTGCTTTTGGACTGCAGGGTCCCATGCAGGAGGAGGGGGGGCATCAGGTTCACCATCAGTGGTAATCCCTACTTCAACCTGGTACTCATCACCAATGTTGGAGGTGCTGGGGATGTGCATGCAGTGTCCATCAAAGAATCCAGGACTGGGTGGCAGCCAATGAACAGGATATGGGGCCAGAACTGGCACAGAAATTCCTACCTCAACGGCCAAGCCCTCTCCTTCAAGGTCACCACCAGCGACGGACGCTCTGTGGTCTCTTACAACGTGGCTCCTGCTGGCTGGACCTTTAACCAAACCTCACTACAACAAAAATGACTTTTGCCTACGATTTTCGCACCTACGATTTTAAAATCGTAGGCAAAAGATGTCTTTCCCTACGACTTTTTAAACATCGTAGGCAAAAATTCTATAGTCAAAAGGTTAAAACCTTTCCCTACGATTTTCAAAAAATCGTAGGGATCTTTCCCTATGATTTTTTGAAAATCGTAGGGAAAGGCTATATAAATTTTTGGAGGCAAAATCTCACTCCAAAATTTTTCTGAAAAAATCTTTCCCTACGATTTTTAAAAAATCGTAGGGAAAGATCCAGAGCCTTTCCCTACGATATTTTGGAAATCGTAGGGAAAGGCTATATAAACTTTTAGAGGCAAAATCTCCCTCCAAAATTTATCTGGAAAAAATCTTTACCTACGATTTTTAAACAATCGTAGGGAAAGGCTCTGGATCTTTCCCTACGATTTTTTGAAAATCGTAGGTAAAGGATTTTTATTTTTCTAAAAAGTCTTTTCCTACGATTTTCAAAAAAATCGTAGGGAAAGGTCAATACTCTTTCCCTACGATTATCATATCGTAGGGAAAGGCTCTAGAGCCTCTCATGGAAAGAATGCATACTTTTACCTACGATTTTCATAAAAATCGTAGGGAAAGACTATTGAGCAATGCATACTTTTACCTACGATTTTCATAAAAATCGTAGGGAAAGACTCTAGAGCCTTTCAAGGAAAGAATGCATACTTTTACCTACGATTTTCACAAAAATCGTAGGTAAAGACAGCCAACCTTTCCCTACGAATTTAATAAAAATCGTAGGAAAAACCCTTTTTTTTAAAAATCCAACCCTTTCCCTATGATTTTCACGAAAATAGTAGGGAAAGGCTATATACCTTTTCTAAAATCAAATTTTATATTTACTATATTTATATTAATTATTATTTACATATAATATATAGTAAATATGTATTTATATATAATACAAAAATAAAATATATTATATAATATTTTTTATATAACAAAATAATTACTTATTATAATATTGTTGTATACTATAATTTATTATATATTATCATATTGTTAATAAAATTATTAATCTTATATTGTAATACATAATGTATATAGAACATGTTATAAAGTTATTATAATAATATAGAATATATTATATTTTAATAAATATTATTATGCAATATAATATTAAATAAAAATATTATTATGTATATATCTTTTTTTAGTTATCCTTTTAAAAGATATTTTTTATGATAAATATAAGAAATAAAAAAGTAATTTTTATTTCTATTTAATTACCAAAAGTAATTTGTAAAGATAAAAAAATAGAAAATAAAATCTATTTTTTATAAAATAAAGAAAAAAAATGTTGTTATCTTTCCCTACTATTTTTTAAAATAGATTGTTATATATATATATTCTATTTTTTAAAAAAATATTGTTACCTTTCCCTACTACAAGAAAAATAACTTTTGCCTACGATTTTCATACCTACGAATTTAAAATCGTAGGCAAAAGTTATCTTTCCCTACTATTTTTTAAAAATCGTAGGCAAAGATTTCATAGAGAAAGGCAAAAACTTTTGCCTACGATTTTAGTGAAGATCGTAGGGAAAGGAAAAAACCTTTGCCTACTATTTTAGTGAAAATCGTAGGGATAGATCAACAAATTTTTGGAGGCAAAATAACCCACCAAAATTTTTCTGAAAATGTCTTTCCCTACGATGTTTGTGAAAATCGTAGGGAAAGGATCTAGACCTTTCCCTACGATTTTCAAAAATTGTAGGGAAAAACTTTTTTTTATCAACAAAATTTTGGAGGTAAAATCACTCGGCAAAATTTTTTCTTAAAAAGTCTTTCCCTACGATTTTCATGAAAATTGTAGGGAAAGGTCCAAAGACTTTTACCTACGATTTTCATGACAATCGTAGGGAAAGGCTATAGACCTTTCCTTTTTCATTCTAAACCTTTCCCTACGACTTTCATGAAGCTCGTAGGGAATGGGCCAAAGAAATACTATCTCTACGATTTTTACAAAAATCGTAGGGAAAGGCTGTAAATCTTTCCCCTGGAATTTTTTTCATTCTAAACCTTTCCCTACGATTTTTATGAAAATCGTAGGTAAAGGTCTACAGCCTTTCCCTACGATTTTCAGTATAATCATAGGGAAATGCTCTAAACCTTTACCTACGATTTCGTAAAAATCGTATGGAAAGGCTATAGATCTTTCCATTTAATAATTTTTTTTTCATTCTAAAACTTTTCCCTACGATTTTCGTGAAAATCGTAGGGAAAGGTACAAACCTTTACCTATGATAAACTAAAAATTGTAGGCAATGATTTCATTTGCCTACGACATTAATAAAAATTGTAGACAAAGGTCCGGAGGAAAAGCTCCCTAAACCTTACCCCCTAGGAAAAGTCTTTGTGCATCGGACTTTGGTACATAAAGCACGCACAGGGCGCGTGCATTGTGAGCGCGTATGGAAGGCGCCGCGGCCCGATGGGCCATGGTACGCATGCTCGCACTGGTGTGTGGCCAATGCGCATGCCCTGTGCATGCTTTGTGCACCAGAATTCGTGTGAGCATGCATGCAGGGGCATTGCATTCCAATGGGCCGTGGCACACTTGCTCGCACCGGATTCCGCTGTACAAAGACTTTTCCTACCCCCCTGATGCTCCTTTTTGATTCTTCTCAACTTTCCTCATTCAGCCTCCCTTTGTCTATGAGCTCCCAATCCGGAGCTTACCTGATCCTTTCTTGGTGAAGGACTTAGGCCAGAGCCTCGCCTAAACCACAATGCCCAAAAGCCCCCAATTGTTCTCCCAAGATCCTTCCTCTCTTCCCCCTCCTTCCTCCACTCTTCCTTCCGCCGCCATCGCCGAAAACCCTAACCCCAATCCACCTTTGAATACTAATCCTAACCCCAACTTCAATCCAAGCCCCACTGTCATGACATCGCCACCTCAATCGATTCTGACCTTCGCCCCTTTGTTCTGGCCCTTGGGTGCCCCTCCCATCCCTCAGTACTCCATCCCAAATCCCAACTTCCAAGGCCCGATGGTGCAAAACCCCGACATCCAGCCTCGTGGGGTCTTAGATTCGGTTTTGATCATGCTGATATTAAAATCGATCTGGATGGGTCCAGTTGAGCCATATTCTATATGCAATTATTTTTTTCTTATAGTGATGTTGCCCGCAATTATCTGAGTGGCTAACAAAATGGAAACAACTAGGCATGCTTATTATTACTGCCGTTCAGTAAAGCTTCCTTGATGTCCATGTGGTTAGAACATGAAACATCCATCTAAGACTGTAGTTTTGACCCTTGAGCGCCCCTCCCATCCCCTAGTACTCCATCCCAAACCCCAGCTTCTAAGGCTCGATGGCGCAAAACTGCAACATCCAGCCTCCTGAGGTCTCGGATCCGGTTTTAATCATGCTGCTATTAAAATCGATCTGGATGGGTCCAGTTGGGCCATATTCTATATGCAATGGTTGACAAAATGGAAATGGCTAAGCATGCTTATTATTATCGCTATCCAATAAAGCTTCCTTATCGTCCATGTGGTTAGGATGTGGAACATCCATTTAAGACTGTAGTTTCGAGCGATTGTCATTTCTTTTAAAAATAAAAATAAAATTTTTATTTTTATTTTTAAAATTTGTAATAAAAAAATATCGTTGATCATCATCATTGTTTTTATTTTTTATAATTTTGATAACAAAAATATATTTGATAACTATTATTAGTTTATTAGTTTATTTTTTTATACAATAAGTGTTGAGAAATTATTGAAACATAATTGCCCCAACTTATTGATTTTGATGATTTCCAAAAGACATTGCTTTACTTTCTAAAAGGCTATGAACATGATAAGTCAATCAATGAATTATTCTTGCTATGAGCAATTTCAAATTGGAAACTATGAACTATTAAAAATATAATGAGTTTCTTGAATCAATTGAATATATGTTTCAGTGAGCTATACTTAAGAATTCAAATATGATTTTCTATACCAATCTTTTAAAGATCAATGACTTAATGAAAATGCTTTGAAATTGAGCATTACTGTTAAATCAACTTTATCTAAGTTATATTTATATTTCAAAGTTGGTTGGGATGATTTTCAAAGCAAATCAGAATGTTTTTGATTTTTGTATCAGTCCCGAGCCGACTCGAGAGTTTCCGAGTCGACTCCTAAACTTTCTCGAGCCGACTCGTGACTGTGCGAGCCGACTCGACTCAGACGGCAGAAAGACTCATTTTTGAGTGCTTCTCGAGTCGACTCCCAGCTTTTCGCGAGTCGACTCCTGAAAGTCAAGAGTCGACTCCCAGATTTTCTCGAGTCGACCCCTGAAAACTCATTTTTTGATGCGTTCTGGATTCGATTGCTCGAGCCGACTCGCACAGTCCCGAGCCGACTCCCCGAATTCTGGGCGGAAATTTTTTGAGTTAACACATCAGCTCCAACGGATATATTTTTGAATAACGGCTATTTTTCTTTGTTTCTAACGGCTATATTGTTTCAGAATCTATAAATAGAGGAGCCATTCAACAAAGAAAGAAGAGAGAAGATATATATTGAGAATCATTCAGTAAGAAATTCAAAAGAGGGAAAAACAGAGTGTTATTAGAAAAATCGTTTGATTTAAGAAGAAAGATTCAAAAGGAGTGAAATCCAAGAGTGAGATTCGTGCACTCCAGAGCTACCTTCTACAAAAGATTCAAGAGGAGATCCCAACACTTTCAAGAGCAAATCAAAGATCTTCCACATTCAAAGAAAAGGGAGAAAAAGCTTCAACCCAACTCCAAAGCTCAAATCTGTGGAGAATCGGTGCCGAGGCCTGATTCAACATCAAGAGGAGTTGAAGGAAGGAATCCAAAGAAGCCAAGCCAGCTCTCAAGCTTTATATATTCAGGCTTTTCTAAACTCAATTTTTATTTTGAAATATCTGCTCAAAAAGGGGCTGCTTGTAATTAAACTCATTTTATTTGTTTGTATCTAGTTTAATCTGAGGGATTAAACTAGAGGAGGTTGTTAAACCTCGGTACAAGCTAGGTTTAGCTTGTGTTTGGGTTTGGTGCCGGTGAGCCCGTGTAAAATCGGCTGGGTTCGTTGTGATCCCGGAAAAACAACAAGTTTGAGTTGTGAACTTGGAAAACAACTCGGCTGTAATCTAGAGAGATTATAGTGTGGACCCAAGTGAGTCTTGGGAGTGGACGTAGGTGTTGATTGCACCGAACCACTATAAAATATCTTGTGTTTGCCGTGCCTAATTGTCTCTTCTCTATCTCTCATATACTTGTGTTTGTGCTTTGCTTATTAGCTAATCCTTTCACTTGCACATCTCATTTTAAATTGCCTAAAAGTCTTAAATTTTTTAAGAACCCAATTCACCCCCCCCTCTTGGGTTGCCATCTGGGCCAAACAATTGGTATCAGAGCATAGTGCTCATTTAGAGTTTGATCTCACGGTCAAGAGCTAAAGGTCATTATGGCAACACAAAGTGGTTCTAGTTTTGCTGAAGGTCATTCTACGAATAGACCTCCACTTTTAATGGCTCAAACTATTCTTATTGGAAAGCTAGAATGAGGATATTCATTCAAGCTTCTGATTATGAGCTTTGGGGTGTTATATTAAATGGACCTAGTACACCCACACACCTTATAGATGGCACTATTGTTCCAAAGCCCGAAAGGGATTGGAATGATAATGATAGGAGAATGGCTCAACTTAATGCCAAAGCCATTAATATCTTATATTGTTCCTTAGACTCAAATGAATTCAACCGCATCTCTACTTGTAATTCCGCTAAAGAAATATGGGATAGGTTGGAAGTTACACATGAAGGAACAAACCAAGTAAAAGAATCAAAGATAAATATATTGGTTCATAAATATGAATTGTTCACAATGGAACAAACTGAAACCATCACATGCATGTTCACTAGATTCACCGATATTGTGAATGGTTTGAAAAGTTTAGGAAAAGTTTATACTAATGCTGATCTTGTTCGCAAAATACTCAGGTCATTGCCAAGATCGTGGGAAGCAAAAGTCACAGCAATCCAAGAAGCCAAAGACCTCAATGCACTACCCTTAGAGGAGCTTCTAGGATCTCTCATGACCCACGAATTGACAATGAGGCAGCATATTGAGGAGGAAACTAAAAGGAAGAAAACCATTGCTCTAAAGGCTGCAAAAGATGTGGAAGAGAGCAGCAGTGATGATAGTGATGAAGATAATGATGAGACTGCTCTCTTGGCCAAGAAGTTCAGAAGATTTTTGAGGAAAAAGAAACCCTTCCAAAAACGAAAATTTGGAAATAAAATGGAAGGAGAAAAGGAAAAGGAAAAGAAAGAAAAGGACAAGGACAAAGAGAAAGACCCCTTGATCTGTTATGAGTGTAAGAAACCGGGGCATTATCGATATGATTGTCCACAATTGAAAAAGACCTTCAAGAAAAAGAAGAAAGCATACATGGCAACATGGTCTGATGAGTCTTCTTCATCGGAAGAAGAAGAGCAAAAGGAAGTTGCCAATGTTTGTCTCATGGCCAACGACGACGACAATGATGAGGTAAGTTCCGAAACCTCCGACAATGAATTTACATTTGATGAAATGTTTGAAGCTTTTAATGAACTAATGATAGATTTTAAATTGTTGAAAAAGAAATTTAAATCTGTGAAAAATGATAATGTTAGTTTAGCTAAAAGTAAAAATGAACTAGCTTTAGAAATTAAAAACTTAACTAATGAAAATGAAGAACTTAGGAAAGAAAGAGATAATCTGAATCAAGAAAGAGATTTACTAAAATCTGAAGCTAAAAACTCAACTAAAGATTTAAAAGATCAAGTAGGAACTTTAGCTTTAGATAAAGAACAGCAAGCTAAAGAAATTGACTCTCTTAGAAAGGATGTTAAAAAATATAAGGACATTGTTGAGAAATTTACTTTAAGCTCAACTAAATTAAACATGATTCTAGATAGTCAAAAGGCTGTTTTTGACAAAGCTGGCTAGGATATAACACACTAAGAAAACAGAAATCACTAAAGAATATTTTTGTAAAAGCCAACCAAGGTAATATAACTTGTTTTAAATGTAATGAAAAAGGTCACAAATCCTTTGAATGCAAAACATTAAACAACAACAAGTTAAATATTAAAGCTAAGAAATATGGGTTCCGAAAGGAACAATTTTTGTGTCTGCTAACCATGAAGGACCCAAGAAAGCTTGGGTACCTAAGCATAAAGTTTGATGATATTGCAGGAATGTCTTGTGGCCAAAAGATCAAACAAGAAGTGGTATCTTGATAGCGGCTGCTCAAGACATATGACGGGTGACAAAGAGGAATTCATCACCCTAGAAGAAAATGTTGGTGGAGTTGTGACATTTGGCGATAACGGTAAAGGTCAAATTTTGGGCCTTGGTAAAGTTCGCATAACTCCATCTATAGTAATTGATAATGTACTTTATGTTAATGGTTTGAAGCATAATCTAATTAGCATAAGTCAATTATGTGATAAAAACTTTAATGTTTCTTTTAAATCTTCTTTATGCACTGTAACTAATTCTATTGATGATAGCATTGTTTTTACTGGTTATAGATTGGCAATATATACTTAGTTGACACAAACAAAACGTCTAAGAGTAGTCATTGCCTAATTACTGATAATGCTAACATTAATGATATTAGTTGGTTGTGGCATCGTAGATTAGGTCATGCAAGCACACACCTTATTTCAAAACTAATTAAAATGGATTTAGTCAAAGGTTTACCTAAATTGGATTTTGAAAATAATAAAATCTGTGATGCATGTCAATTTGGAAAACAAACAAGAAGTTCATTTAAATCTAAAAACTTTGTTTCAACTTCTAGGGGACTAGAGCTACTTCACATGGACCTATTTGGACCAACTAGAACACAAGTCTAGGAGGAAAGAAATATGGTCTAGTGATTGTAGATGATTACTCTAGATATACTTGGGTAATGTTTTTAGCTCACAAAGATGAGACTTTCTCGATGTTCCTGAAATTTTTCAAGAAAGTCACAAATGAGAAAAACACTACTATAGTATCTCTAAGAAGTGATCATGGAACAGAATTTGAAAATCACTTATTTGAAAATTTCTGCACTGAAAATGGAATTAATCATAATTTTTCAGCCCCTAGGACTCCACAACAAAACGGTGTAGTTGAAAGAAAGAACAGAACTTTAGAAGACATGGCCCGTACCATGCTATGTGAAAGCAACTTACCAAAATATTTTTGGGCGGAAGCAATTAACACAGCATGTTACATATTAAATAGAGCTTTAATAAGACCAATATTAAAGAAAACACCTTATGAATTATGGAATGAAAGAAAACCTAATATAAAATACTTTCATGCATTTGGATGTAAATGCTTCATTCATAATAATGGTAAAAACAACTTAGGAAAATTTGATGCTAAATCAGATGAAGGAATTTTTCTAGGTTATTCAACAACTAGTAAGGCATATAGAATCTTTAACAAGAAAACCTTAGTAGTTGAAGAATCCATTCATGTAGTTTTTGATGAGTCTTTAGCAACTGGATCTGAAAAGATTAATGATGAGGAAGATACAAACATAATTGAAAAAGATCTTGAAAAACTTAATATTGAAGTATCTTCTGATCATGAACAACAGGCTAAAGATAATGATTCACATAAGGATGATGATGTTAATAATGATCATAATGATGTAGATCTTCCAAGAGATTGGAGATATGCTTATAGTCATCCTAAGGAATTGATTATAGGTGATCCATCTCAAGGAATAAGGACTAGATCATACATGAGAAATATTAGTAATCATCTTGCATTTGTATCACAAATAGAACCTAAAAATAGAAGAAGCTGAAAAAGATAATAATTGGATGTTAGCTATGCAAGAAGAACTTAATCAATTCACTAGAAATAATGTTTGGACTTTAGTGGAAAGACCTAAAAACCATTCAATCATAGGAACTAAATGGGTTTTTAGAAATAAATTAGATGAAAATGGCATAGTAATTAGAAACAAAGCTAGATTGGTTGCTAAAGGATATAGTCAAGAAGAGGTATTGATTTTGATGAAACCTTTGCACCTGTAGCTAGACTAGAAGCCATTAGACTTTTACTTGCATTTGCATGTCATATGAACATTAACCTATTTCAAATGGATGTAAAAAGCGCATTTTTAAATGGACTTATTAATGAAGAAGTCTATGTAGAACAACCACCAGGTTTTGAAGATCACGAATTTTCAAATCACGTTTTTAAATTGCACAAAGCTTTATATGGTTTGAAACAAGCACCTAGAGCTTGGTATGATAGGTTAAGTAAATTTCTAATAGAAAATGATTTTACAAGAGGAAATGTTGATAAAACCTTGTTTTTAAAAAGAAAAAGTAAAGATTTACTAGTAGTACAAATATACGTAGATGACATTATTTTTGGTGCTACTAACGAATCTCTCTGTCAAGAATTTGCAAAGTTAATGCAGGGAGAATTCGAGATGAGCATGATGGGAGAACTCAACTTCTTCCTTGGACTCCAGATCAAACAATGCAAGGAGGGAATTTTTATCAACCAAACCAAGTACACAAGAGAACTACTCAAAAAGTTTGGTATGGAAACAATGAAACCCCTTGGAACACCAATGAGTCCTTCATGCAAGCTAGACAAAGACGAAGAAGGTAAGAAGGTTGATCAAAAGTATTATCGAGGTATTATCGGATCCCTTCTCTATTTAACAGCAAGTAGACCTGATATAATGTTTGCAGTATGTTTGTGTGCTAGATTTCAAGCTGAACCTAAAGAATCACACTTAATAGCTGTTAAAGAATATTAAGATATCTAAATGGAACAAAAATGTAGGTTTATGGTATTCTAGAGACTCCACATTAAACCTAATTGCATATTCAGATTCTGATTATGCCGGATGTAAAATTGATAGAAAAAGCACAAGTGGTGCATGCCATTTCTTAGGCAGTAACTTAATCACATGGTTTAGCAAAAAGCAAAATTCAGTTGCATTATCAACTACTGAAGCTGAATATGTAGCAGCTGGAAGTTGCTGTGCGCAAATCCTATGGATTAAGCGACAACTTGAGGACTATGGTATCAAACTTAATAAGACACCCATAAAATGTGATAATACTAGCGCAATCAATTTAACGAAAAATCCAATTCAACACTCAAGAACAAAACACATAGAAATTAGATATCATTTTATAAGAGAACATGTAGCTAATGATGAAATTTGTTTAGATTATGTAAACACTGAAGAACAATTAGCTGACATCTTAACAAAACCCCTAAGTGAAGAAAGGTTTGAATATCTTAGAGGAGAATTAGGAATTTGTAATCCTTTTGAATAAATTTTGAAATACTTAAGGAAATGCATCTAGAATTCTTTCAATTCCTCAAAATCTTAAGGAAATAGTATCTAGAATTCATATCAAAATGATTTATCAAGACTCAATGATTATGAATCATACACAAAATCAAATCCGGAATCATTTCAAACATTCAGAAAATTTTCAATTTTTTTGTTCTGAAATGGTCTCCGAGCCGACTCGGTGTGTACCGGAGTCGACTCGAGTTTCTCTGAAACTTGGGAGCCGACTCCTGGTATGAGCGAGTCGACTCGAGTTCGAGATTTTTCTCTGTGATTTAGGCGAGCCGACTCGAGGAAATGCGCGAGTCGACTCGACGTGGTCCCAAATTTATTTAGGGCACGAGTCGACCCGACGTCATTCTAAATTTTCCAAATCTTTCTCAAAACCCTCCAAAACCTTCAAACTTTCCAAATCTTCCAAAACCTTGAAATCATTCCACCTTGAATCAATGGCCCCCAAAACCCGTGGAGCGAGCAGTAGCCGCGCCGGGATGAAGAGGAAAAGAACCGTGCGTCGACCCGTCCGCGAGCCGACTCCGGAGTCTTCGACTGCTTCTTCTTCGGATGATGCACCTGCTCCTACTGCCTCTACTCCTCAGGTAGACCTCCTAGCAAGTAGAGTCATTACCACTGGAAGGAAGTTTGATTTCGATTTGTTTGAGAATGAGGGATTACTTGTAGGTTCACAGTTAGAGAAATGGGATTTGAGAAAATTGCTCCCTAGACTGTCCTACATATCCTGCACTGGTGAAAGAATTTTATAGAAATTTATCTAGAGGAGACAATGGATTGGTCAGTACTGTCAGAGGAGTTTGTTTGAATGTCTCTGCCCATTCTTTCTAAGCTATTGGACTTACCCCTATCTGGACCCTCCACCTTTGCCAGAGGATAGATCTCCTGCCCTCACCAGATTATTGAATAGAAACTTTGAGGGATTTGAGGAAGTTTTGCAAGTCAGCTGCCATTGGACTTAAGATTGCTACACAATATCTGCAGCAGAATTCTATTTCCCTAAGACAGGCCGGTTTGACTATGTTTCTGAGAGGGATATTTTTGTCATGGATGCTTAGTATCAGGAAGGCCCATCAACTTACCCATCATGATTTTATGGTACATGGCTGACTGTGGAAGTAAGAGGAAATCTTGTCTTCCCTATGGCATGATCTTAACTCAGTTATTCAGAAGCCAAGGAATTGAATTTAGTGATAGTGAGCCCAAGAAAAATTTGAGACATACAGACTACTATTCACTGGCCACTATTCACCGTATGGGCTTCAAGAAAGTTAATGGAATTGGATAAGAAAAGGTCAAGATGATATTAGAGCTGCTGAGGACAGAGTTGAGGACATTGGAGCTGAGGTCGAGGCTGGACCTTCTGTTGCTGGACCATCTGAGGCTGGACCTAGCATGCATTATTCTCCTCCACCTCAAGCTTCATCTACTTCTGTGAGATTTTCAGATGAGCAGCTATGTCAACTTAGATCTATGTTTGCTGAGTTTGATGATCAAGAAAAGAAGAGATTGGTCAATTAAGAGAAGACTTTAAAGAATTAAAGGAAAACATCATTTCAAGGCTTGACTTATTTTCATTCTCTATTGGTACTCATGTGGATTCTCTCAATGCCGAGCTTAAGAATATCTTTGAAAGACTTCAAGGGATAGCCGATGGATCCAATGTATATCTTGATAGAACCAATCAGTTACGAAGAGACATTGATGCAGCAGTTGATCAAATTCAAGTAACCATGAATGATTTTAGCAAATCTCAAAGGATGATATCATGGAGATGATTGGACACTTAAAAAGTTTGATATTCAAGCGTGTCAAATGAACTTAATACTTATCTTAGTTATATCTCTAAATTTCCTTCCTAGATTGTACCTAGGAAATTTTGCTCTAATATGAATGTTTTTGAACTTTGATGAATCTAAGTTAGTTTAAATTTGATTCCATAAGCTTGTATTACATTTTGATGTAATTTGATGTACTAGACTTTTGAATGAAATGAATTCTCTATTTCCTTATGTCAATGAAATTTGAATGAATGTTTATCTATCTTTTTGTTGATAACAAAAAAGGGGGAGAATTTTATAGTTTTATGATTGTCTATGATTGTGATAAACAATGGGTTAATTAATTAAGTTTCATAGGGGGAGCTACCTCATTAAGGGGGAGCCTAAACTTAACTATGAAAACAAAATTAATTCACTAATCAATCATGAACAAACTCAATATTTTTGTCATCATCAAAAAGGGGGAGATTGTTGAGAAATTATTGAAACATAATTGCCCCAACTTATTGATTTTGATGATTTCCAAAAGACATTGCTTTACTTTCTAAAAGGCTATGAACATGATAAGTCAATCAATGAATTATTCTTGCTATGAGCAATTTCAAATTGGAAACTATGAACTATTAAAAATATAATGAGTTTCTTGAATCAATTGAATATATGTTTCAGTGAGCTATACTTATGAATTCAAAATGATTTTCTATACCAATCTTTTAAAGATCAATGACTTAATGAAAATGCTTTGAAATTGAGCATTACTGTTAAATCAACTTTATCTAAGTCATATTTATATTTCAAAGTTGGTTGGGATGATTTTCAAAGCAAATCAGAATGTTTTCTGATTTTTGTATCAGTCCCGAGCCGACTCGAGAGTTTCCGAGTCGACTCCTGAACTTTCTCGAGCCGACTCGTGACTGTGCGAGCCGACTCGACTCAGACGGCAGAAAGACTCATTTTTGAGTGCTTCTCGAGTCGACTCCCAGCTTTTCGCGAGTCGACTCCTGAAAGTCAAGAGTCGACTCCCAGATTTTCACGAGTCGACCCCTGAAAACTCATTTTTTGTGCGTTCTGGATTCGATTGCTCGAGCCGACTCGCACAGTCCCGAGCCGACTCCCCGAATCTGGGCGGAAATTTTTTGAGTTGACACATCAGCTCCAACGGATATATTTTTGAATAACGGCTATTTTTCTTTGTTTCTAACGGCTATATTGTTTCAGAATCTATAAATAGAGGAGCCATTCAACAAAGAAAGAAGAGAGAAATATATTGAGAATCATTCAGTAAGAAATTCAAAAGAGGGAAAAACAGAGTGTTATTAGAAAAATCGTTTGATTTAAGAAGAAAGATTCAAAAGGAGTGAAATCCAAGAGTGAGATTCGTGCACTCCAGAGCTACCTTCTACAAAAGATTCAAGAGGAGATCCCAACACTTTCAAGAGCAAATCAAAGATCTTCCACATTCAAAGAAAAGGGAGAAAAAGCTTCAACCCAACTCCAAAGCTCAAATCTGTGGAGAATCGGTGCCGAGGCCTGATTCAACATCAAGAGGAGTTGAAGGAAGGAATCCAAAGAAGCCAAGCCAGCTCTCAAGCTTTAAATATTCAGGCTTTTCTAAACTCAATTTTTATTTTGAAATATCTGCTCAAAAAGGAGCTGCTTGTAATTAAACTCATTTTATTTGTTTGTATCTAGTTTAATCTGAGGGATTAAACTAGAGGAGGTTGTTAAACCTCGGTACAAGCTAGGTTTAGCTTGTGTTTGGGTTTGGTGCCGGTGAGCCCGTGTAAAATCGGCTGGGTTCGTTGTGATCCCGGAAAAACAACAAGTTTGAGTTGTGAACTTGGAAAACAACTCGGCTGTAATCTAGAGAGATTATAGTGTGGACCCAAGTGAGTCTTGGGAGTGGACGTAGGTGTTGATTGCACCGAACCACTATAAAATATCTTGTGTTTGCCGTGCCTAATTGTCTCTTCTCTATCTCTCATATACTTGTGTTTGTGCTTTGCTTATTAGTTAATCCTTTCACTTGCACATCTCATTTTAAATTGCCTAAAAGTCTTAAATTTTTTAAGAACCCAATTCACCCCCCCCTCTTGGGTTGCCATCTGGGCCAAACAATAAGAAATGCTTTTAAGAAGGTTTTTTTAATAAAGTTATTTTCATTTTGAAGGCAAAATCACCTGCAAATAATTTTCTTAAAAGGTATTTTCCTACAATTTTTAAAATCACCTCCAAATAATTTTTCTAAAAAGCCTTTCTCTACGATTTTCATTAAAAATTTTATCAAATATTTTTGCCATAAAATAATTTATTGAAAAAGCAAAATTATCTTTTCCTATAATTTTTAAAATATCATAAAAAAATAATTAAAAACTTTTTTATAATTTTTATAAAAATTAAAAAAATATTTTAAATTTAAATTTTTTTATAAAAAATTTTTTCCCTTGATTTTTCTGGAAATCGTAGGCAAACGGTCCCAAATTTTTTGGAGGCAAAAATTTTTTTTATGGAAGCCTTTCCTGCGATTTCAAAAGGCTAACAAAAAAAAAAGGCCTCCCACCGGTCTTCCCTCGCTCTGCCCTAACACTAGAGGAAAAAGCTTCTACCTTCCACTCCCTCTTCTTCCATCCTCTGCCCCCTGAGATCTCCATCCCCTTTCTTGCTTCCCCTTCCTCCCCCTCCCCCCCCCTCCCCCTCCCCCTCCCTCAAAGAATGCCTCATCTTCGGTTCCTCCTCCGATCTCCAATCCTTAATCTCTCCCGAAGCCCTAATCAATTCCTCTCTCCAACACCACTCTCGCCGCGGCTCTCTCCGATGGTGAAGCCCTCTTTGCGAGCAGGTAGGGATCTCGCCGCCTTCCATTCCATCGGTCCATCGGTGGATCCTTTCTTGATCTAATGGTCCTCATCTGTTTGATTCCAAGAGGGGATATTCTAGTACGGTGGCGGTGGCTGGGAGGAGGAGCAGCGCCGTGGTTGGAGGAGAAGGCGACGGCCATGATGAAGAGAGACGGAAGGCTGGATTTGGCATCGTCGTCTTGGGTACCGGATCCGGTCATCGGCATTTTTTTTTTCACTCCGTCGCCGTCTTCACTTCTCTTGCCTCCCGCCGGCGAAGGGAGGAAACCCTATCCATCGTGGTCAGTCTATTCTTCGAATTTCTTTGATTTTTCTCTGTTTTAGAATTTGGTCCGCACATTTTTCTTTCATTTCTATGATTTCATTTTTTTTTTGCTGCTTTTTGGTTATTTTCTGTGGGGGTTTTTGTTCGCAGTCTTTGATTGCGAACGAGGATTTCCAGCACATCCTCAATGTGCTGAACATGAACGTGGATGGGAAGCAGAAGATCATGTTCGCCCTCACCTCCATCAAAGGTATTGGCCGCCGCTTCGCCAACATCGTCTACAAGAAGGCCGATGTGTTATTAATATATCTCTTGTTCTTTTTATCTGCGTCCCGATGGTTAACAGCGTGCTGGAGCTCGGATCCACGGATGTCATCTATCAGATCTTGGAGCTCATGAACAGGATCCATGGATGTCATCCCTGTTTTTTTTCTCATGAATTTTGGGAGTGACTGAAAGATGAATGAGCATTAACACCCTTCTTAATTGCTGATTCTGGTGGGTCAAGAGATTGGGAGCTTTGAACAAGTTCAAGGCTGGAATTGAAAAGGTTGTCTTCGTATCTTATTGCCCACACTCTGTTCTTTATTTTATACATTGTTCTATCTTATTGGTCATTCATCTTCTCATTTTAACTATATATTTTCCCCCATAGCTTTTGAGGTAAGCAGGTGGGATTTTACCTCTCTGTTTTGTTCACAAACACATTGGCTCCAATCAATTTGGATGAAAAAGGTCTAGCTTACACGTTTGGAGAGGGAGACATACCATGAGTGAATTGAATTATTTTGTTAGCTTTATAAAATTTCCTCCTAAAATGCTGCCCTGCTGTTGCTTGGTCATTAACTTATCTAACAACTTGCAGTCATCAACCTGATGCTATTTTTGTGTAAAATGTAAATGAAGTTGAAGTCAGGCCAAAGCCTAACGCATTGCCTGCACCTCCTCCGTAAGTTGATCTATATTGTGAGAAATTAGATAAAATTTGTACAATGCTTATTGGGGAACTATTATACAAATTTTTTCTTCAGTGTTTTTTTCCTTTGCATTCTTTGCTTTGAAACGGTGACCTTGTATAGCAATAGATATCAATAGACTTGAGGGGCTGTTCTTTAGGCCTTAGTAATGGTTTAAAATACCATTCTTTATATCGATAGACTTGAGGGGCTGTTCTCAGCACCTTGGATATTTTATGAAACAGAAGTATTCTGTTTGGATTGGTGGCTCCATCCTTGCATCTCTCAGCACCTTCCAGTATGTAAGATTTTGGTTCATAAGTTGCTTTTCTTCTCAGGCTCATTATATAATTGCAGTATATCAGTAGTCGTGCCACCAATCTAGTTCTATAGTTAAGCCATTGCCACTAATTTTTGATTCTCAGCTTGTTAATCACCTGACCTATGTTCAATAGTTGATGTATTTCTAGTTCTATAGTTGATGTATTTCTCTATTTGGACTGACAGGGACCATGATGTATCATGGGTATTGAAGACAAAACGAGACCATTCACAGAAGATGCCTTTGTCCATGCCTTTGTCTTCTACCAATCACAGAGGAGCTATCACGGTCTGTGACACTGAAGTCTTCGCTTACGGCCAAACTTGATGTTCTAATTATTGGCAGAGACAATGGCCTTTTAGCGAGTCCCGTGAAGGAACGCAAATTGTGGAGTGCATTCTTCTTTTTTATCTGGGAGAAGAGTAAGCCAAGCCCATGAGAAGCCCAGCCCCTTGAGTCGCTTGTTTTGTCTTTGTTTACAAGCATAGTGTTTTGTTGTAACAATTACTCATATATATATATATATATATATATATATATATATATATATATATATATAAGTAGTTATCAACAATGATGCTATGAGTTCGTATTCGCTGTCTCTTCTTGCTCGCTGCTTGATGATCATGTAAGTTGATCAATGGAAAATGCCATGAACCTCTTTTAATTTCTTAATTTTTACCTACGGTTTTAGAGTTTTTTTTTGTAGGAAAAGAAAATATTAAAAATTATTATTAGCTATTTTTTTTCTACAATTTTAAGAAAATTCGTAGGTAAAGAAATGGATAAAAAAATATATATTTTTGATTTTTTTATATGATTTTGAGGTTTTTCGTAGGGAAACAAATCATTAAATATTATTATTAGCCAACTTTTTCCTACGATTTTAGGGTTTTTCATAGGGAAAGAAATCATTAAAAATTATTATTAGTCAATTTTTTCCTACGATTTTAAGAAAAATCGTAGGGAAAGAAGTGGATAAAAAAAAATTCTTGATTTTTTCCCTACGATTTTGAAGTTTTTCGTAGGGAAAGAAATCATTAAAAATTTTTATTACCTAACGTTTCCCTACGAGTTTAAGGTAAATCGTAGGGAAAGATGTGTATAAAAAAATATTTTTTCCTATTTTTCCCTACGATTTTAGGGTTTTTCATAGGGAAAAAATTTTCTAAAAATTATAATTAGCCAATTTTTCCCTACGATTTTAAGACAAATCGTAGGGAAAGATATTGATAAAAATATTTTTTGATTTTTCCCTACGATTTTTAAATTTCGTAGGCAATAGTTTTTAAAATTTAAATTTGAATTTCAAATTCTTCTCATTCTTTCCCTACGAATTATGATCTTTACCTACGAAAAAAATCGTAGGGAAAAGGTCTGATCTATGCCTACAATTTTTAAAAGTCGTAGGCAAAGGCTTTCCATACGCACTTTTCCCTACGATTTTTTTATACTTTTGCCTACGACAGAAATCGTAGGGAAAGGCTTTACCTACGATTTTTTTCTCTTTCCCTACGAAAAAAATCGTAGGCAAAAGTTGATTTTTTTGTAGTGCCTTCAGTGGGGGACAATTCCATTAGGAACCTTTTAATCTTCAGGCTTAATTAGAGCAGGCAGTTTCATGAAACCTTTGTGATATGTATTGACAATAATGTGTCACTCGGACTGGAAGAGTGATGGATCGATATATTAGAAGGGCTTCTTAATTTTACTATGGCTCTTGGGTTTCTCTAGGCCTTTTTTTCAAGGATCTTAAGACTGCTTTTGAAGGAGAAGAGGTTGGTGTTCTGCTTCTCTCTCCGGGCAAAGGCAAAAGTTGGCAGTGGTGGACTCTAAACCACCTGCCAAGTAGCATAACAGGAGATTAAAGAGTCTTTTCTCTATCTGTGTTGCTTAGCTTTCTTCCGGTGATAAGCTTCTTAAAGAAAGCTCTTCCAGGTATTATGCAATTGGCTGCTTGCTGAAAGACTTTGTACGTTATATTGAACCATCTATGGTTACCAAGTAATGCAAGGTGATGTCATAATTGGGTGCTAAAGATGAGATTTTCCTTCTCATTTTCCTATAATATTTATCTTTTTGTTTATATAACACAGTCAAAAGGATCCTTATTGTGAGCTTGATAACTGCTCAGGTGGCTGATGATTCAACGTTATAAGATGACACCATCCACCTATTCCAACACAGCCATCACAATGAAGTCTACAATGTGAAGTCTACAATAAAATCTTGTATACTCAATAATAAGAGTGATGCATCCAGAATTCATTTCCCAACACCCAACTCCTAAATGACCACACAAGCAAATAAGCAGCAAACGGTCAACATTCACTAAGACAAATTTTGGAGTATAGTAAATAGATCAGAATATACTTTAACCAGGAACATACAAATTTTCAGCCTTAGTGCACTGTTCCATAACACTGGCACCTATCAAGTATACTCACTCAATCCTCTGATTTCAAGGATTTTCTCCCAAAAATCATGAATTAAGCCCCTTTATGATGAGAAGATCAAGAGTTTCTAAAAATTTGAAAGCTAGCACAGAAATCAGTAAAGATTTTGTCATCTTCACTCAAAGGGTCTAATTAACATCTAACTCTCATGACCACAGACGGTCTGGAGCACAGATGAGAAGATACCTAGATAATTAATTAGGAAGAACAGAAAATATAAAAAGTAATTAGTTGTGAATTTAACAATCTCCTCAACAGCTAGTGTTGGACCACAAGCTTGGTAAAGTTCTATGATGAATTAGTGATGAAGCTTCAATGGACAAATACTGATATAGTAAATTGTCCATGAATGCAAGAAAACAATGTAAAGCAAACAAGCATATACTGTATAATCAACATAAAAGTTGTTGTTAAAAAGGAGCAACCAGCAGAGAGTGATAATTCAAATTCACCTACACAAGAAGCATTGATTGAAAAAAGAAACTTAATCAAGTACACTATCATATGACACTCAGATGCTAAAAGCAATGCAAGTGCATTGTTCATGGAAATAAAACAAAGAAACTTGAAACTTGACTCTAACAAGAACGAACCAGGCAACTTCATCTCATCTAAAGGCAAGCAAGAAGAGTATGGTTGTCCAGCCATGCATGGGTCATGGGATTAACTGGGCATGTTCCATGAAAAAAGTTTAGGGCCTAGCCAGATGCACAATACGAAGGTAAATGATAAGGTATGCAAAATTGGCTTCCAAGAATAGAAAATGCAAAGCTAATATCAGGTAAATGGCCAGACAATAGTCAATTCAAGATAATAATAAATATAGCATTTGTCAAAGTAATTAAAAGGGACATGGATTGTTTCATCATTTTATTTAACCTACAGGAAGCAAGTTCTATGAAGCCACAAAAATAAACTATAACAATATTTGGCTTTGCAATAAGTCAACCTCAGTTACAGAAAGCAACCACTGAGTCAACCAATATAACAAGTTCAATGTCAACAACAGAATAACAAGTTCGAAGACACTACAAATGAAAATGGCAAAACAAATTAAATTGATAGTCAAACACAACAAACGGAGTCAAGAGTTGTCCAATGGTGAAGTTAACATTTCAGCTTATATCAATAAGAGACCTAAAGGAGTTACGGACAAACATAGCAACAAAAGAGAATGTACAGATCAATATTTCAACTAGTAAATTAAAGCATAATATGATTCATGGATTAAATGCTAACTCATGTAAAAGAAACCATTAATTTACGGTCAATCGCTTTGGCTGCGAATATGATATGAGAAGAATAAAAAAGTATGGGAGACACTTTTGAACATAATCTATGACATGAAATTCTTAAAGCCTTGTAGCATCAAGTGGAAGATTGAAACTAGGTGAAAAGAAGAACAAGCTGATTGATCACAATTAACTGATGAATGTTTTTTGCAAATTTAACTAAAACAACAAAATGCACATTAACGTATACAAGAAAATTGTTGAATTAAAAATCAAGTCAACATTATTGATGGGATAGAATGACTGGCCATGCAATCGTCTAACAGACTATTTCATCCACAGTTTAGACGAACATGTAATAGCGACCCAGAAACAGCATCTACATTGAATGATTTAATCGCATTATACAAATTTGATAGCAAGGGCTAATAAAAGCAAAGTTAAATGCGTTTCTCTATCACAGTCCTAAATATTGATATGCACAATTATATCAGAAATCAATACCAAACTTAAAAAGATGTTGGGGCATTCCACAAGGTGTGTACCAAAAAGATAAAGCATGCAGATAACCATTTCTATCAATAAGGCTAATGGACCCAAAACAGTATGCCAGAAAGTCTGCTCAAAATTTGATGACTAACATTCATAGGTCATTATTTCCTTTTCCCACAGTCCTCTCAAGCTCACAATGGTTCTCAATTTGAAAGCAATGCCTAGATTTAGCCAGTAAAATATTAAAGTAAAGGAACAATAATAGAACAGTGGTGATTAATTTTAATAAACTTGGTCTGCTGGTGAAACATTAAATAAAATGTATGCAACCATTCCCAACTAATCTTTTTCCGTACGCTTATTTATCATAAAGGTTTCTCCTCACCCAGGACATCAAATGACCTTGCGCTAGATCCATAAATCTAGTACAACCAGCAAGCCTTGATTGTCCCATGTAAACTTAGAACAGACTAGAAAATATGCAATAATTGGAGTTACTGGATCATGACCCAGCAAGACTAGAAAACTTAGAACGAATACACTTACCAGTCAAACAAATACACTTACCAGTCAAATAAGTGTACCAACGGCTTACCTGGTTGCAGGTGTCGATCATCAGAGAGGGAGGAAACGGGCGGCTACAGTATTTTCCAGTGGCTCTCCACTAGGTGGCGTCCCCAGGTGCAGTTCTGATCGTCGGCAGCAGCGAGCAGAGTGAGTGCGATAGGAGATCTAGGAAGGAGAGGAAGACTAGGCAGCTACAGTGCTTTGGCCGGAGACTCTCGGGTGAGGAGGAGGGGGGAGAGGGGCTGCGGGTGGGGAGGATCTCGGGCTAGGGCTCTGGTGGGGAGGAGGTGGGGAGAGGGGCTGCCACGGTTAGAAGAAATATAGGGCGGCGAGTGATGAGGATCTCGGGCTAGGGATCCGATGGGGAGGAGGAGAGGAGGGGGGCTGCGGCGGTTCCGTGATTAGGGTTAGGGCAATCTGAGGCTAAAGCGGCGGGGGAGGGAAGGATAAATCCTGAGAGAGAGAGAGAGAGAGGGGGGGGGGCCGTGACAAAAGTAATTAGGGTAAATCGTTTCGATGCTTTAAAAAGCGTCGGCAGGCATCGTTCCGACGCTTTAAAAAGCATCGGCAGGCTTAAATCCAGAGAGAGAGAGAGAGAGGGCGTGACTAATTTAATTAGGGCAAATCGTTTCGACGCTTTAAAAAGCGTCGGCAGGCTTACTAAATTCCCCATGCTTTCTCCAAGCGTCGGTGAAAAAGGGTTGCTATATTTAAATTTTAAAGTAGTGATTGATCGGTTCAACCGGTCCAATCGAAAATTGATCATTAGTTCGGTCCAATCTTATTATTAAAATCAACTTTTATTATTTTATATTATTAAATTAAAATTTAATTATAATATTACGTGATCCAATTAAATCGATTTATTCAATCGAATCAATTGATCCGAATCCAAATATTAAGGCGGTTCGATGTTTAATTTTTCAAAACATGGGTGTACTAGAGAACCGGTACATTAATTGAACTCTCTTGCTTTCGTCATTAGGTTGTGGAGATGGCGTGGAGAGCAAGGCATATTGAAAACTCTTTCTTCCGTCATTTGGTGGTGGAGATGGCGTGGAGAGCCGGGCATATTGAACTCTCTTTCTTTCGTCACGAAAGCTTGCAAACTTGCGTCGCGCATTACGTACATCTACGGTTTCAAATACATGAGCATGCGGCGTAATGACTATCTCGTGCCAAGTTGCCGTCAACTTAATTTATTATGAACCATTGGAATATGATGCACCCGAACCACATGCTGTGCATGGTTGCAAGGCAACCAAAATGCGTGCTAGGTGGCGTCGCAAGCTCCTCCCACGGGGACGATTCAATTGGCTAATCGGACACCACCACCCACACGCACGCCAGCGAGATACTGACTCCCTTTAAGGGTAATGTATTTATCTACGGCATGGCCTTGTAGCTGATTCGGTAAGAGCATAGGAATGATTTAAGAATATAATCAGAGGACGGACTAACTCAATTCCCATTTCTGATTGACAATAAGAGCGGGCCATTTCTATTTGCACCGCTTCAATTGCTCAGTACACCCCTCCCACAACAATTTGAAAAAGAAAATCCTAAACTACCCTAAGATTCCAAGAGATGTTTTTATGGCACATATAGATTCTCCTAGATTGTGTAAAATATAAATTGTATTGTTGAGCACATATATTGTACTATTTTTATGATAAATGCAAATGAATGTTACGTCCTTTATCAAGATATATATGTATACATATCATATTTTTGATTAGAAGCTCAACAAAGTGATGTCATACAGGTTCAAAGATTGGTTTACTCACACAAGCAATCACCTCTAGCGCTCGGATAGTGAGTAGAGATGAGACGTAATGTTAGATATGTCGCCTTATAGAGAGTATGAGATGAGATTGTATATATATATGACAATCGATTTGAATAACCCATTTTCAAATAACCTGTGAAAGCCAGATATGAATTCTTAGTGATTGCCTATTAAATGAGACCACTTAGAGAATTTAAGTTAGGCGCTTGAAAGCGACTGAACTAAAATCTATATAGTGTTTTATTAGACATCAAAAAAAATATATAAATACTATAACACATGATTCATACCATTTGTGCTAATTTGACCAATAAGGTAGTGGGAGAATAGATCCCTGCTTCTCCACTGTGTGAGACCTGTTGAGGTTATATTAAAACTTCACAATAATACCATTATACTTTTTGCTGTTATTTCTCATTTGTATTTAGTGTCTTGCTATCTTAGCATGTTACCTATGATTATGTATGATTCGATCTATGGAACATGTCTAGATAAGCGACTAAATATGAATTGCAAAATTTTGAGTAGAAAAGGAAGACTATGTTCGATGTATTCATTGGCCGGCCAATCTTGTCGCTTAAGAAAAGCTAGGACTTGATTATGGATACATAATCACATTATTTTAACATGCCCTTTGAGGGATTAGAGATGTTTTGATAAAAGGAATGAGTTTAGGGTATATCAAGTTGAAACTATTAATTATATAATTTTTTTTGGGTTGAGCTACTATGACATTCCTAACAGATGCTTGGTACTAAGCTCCCAAGTGCAGGTATACTCTCTAGGTCGCACTATCCAACTGTCAATATAAAATTGGTGTTTAGATTTCTATTGCATTTTTTATTCTTTCATTTTCTTTTTGCAATGAAGGTCTTACCCTGCATGTGCGAGTAGAAGATGTTGATCTATGTGACGTGATATACCCATGATTGATAATTGCTAATGTGTAGTTATCCATGAAGCACATAATAGATAACTGCACATTGACAATTATCTATATGAAAAACATTCTCCAATGGAGAAACCGCTCTTTCGTGATTATATATATCGAAAAGGATAAGGGCTATGTGGCAATAAGTGAGATTGAGAAAGAAGGATCAAAATCTAATACCAAAAGGATAGTTTGGATTGTGATAAAGAGTAACACCATAACCTAGCATTCAGATTATTCATGGAATCGTCAAGGTAAGTAAATCCGATCCATAGATATATTATTGTATATATCGACATTTTAAAAAGTGTTGGTCTCAAACCGACTCAAAGTCTCTGAACTTACTTGTACTACGACCAAGCATTAGACATTGATTTTATCTTTGCAAATAGCCATTTTTATCTTATGGTGAAAGGAGTTAGGGGACATTGATTTTATCTTTGCTAGCAGCCAACATATGCATGAAATGATCTCAATAGATGCAACTAATCAATAGATCCAAGTTTCACGTAGTCAGCTATCGTTTGTGGGATGTGCCATGGCCCAAGGATACGCCACAGCCCAAGTCAACTATCATTTGTGGGATGCGCCATGGCCCAATAGCGGCCCAAGTCAATTGTCGTTTGTGGGATGCGCCACGGCCCAAGGATTTGCCATAGCCCATTGGGCTATGGCATGAGCTCTCGCACGAGTGCGCGCCTTTGTGCACAAAGACATTTCCTAAGTTGCAGATGAAGGACAAGGATGTGGATTATTCAGTAAGGAGTTGTAGTCCTTAAGACAAAAAATTAGAGAGTTTCTATTACTTGCATATATTTGATGACTTTACTTTCGCATTTTCTGATATTGAGGATATAATTAATGTGCTTGATTTAATGACATGATCTAATCATGAGTATTATCATAGATGGATAGATCTTGTATATTGTTAGGGTTTTAATTATTACAAGAATATGCGATTATATTATGATAACCTGGACCAGACTGTCGGTTTAAGGATGTGACAGATGTTGGGGAATTACGTATGTTATATATGAATCAAATTCATATAACACGCAGTGGAAGATAAAAATAAATATGAATTTAATTTTCAAAGCCCAAGATCCTCAGAAAACAAATTCAGTTAACAAAAATAATATATGATTTAATAATAGATCATACATGTGTTCTTTATTGGGGATAAATGATTTACCACTAGCCGTCCATATGTCCGGCCTCTAATGGTGATCCACATGAAGATCTTTGGATGATGTCCTCTCAGGATTGGATGATAACCTTCTTGCGAGGGGTGCTAGCGCCTCTTTTCTTTTCAATTGATTTCCTAAATCAAGAAAGATTTCTTGATTAAGATCAAATCTTGATCAATCAAGAGAGAGAAAGGGAGAGAGAAAGGGATGTCCTAGAGAGAGAAAGGATATTTTAGAGAGAGAAAGTAGGTATTAGGCATCCAAGAGAGAGAAGGGAGGAGTTTGGCGTATCTATCGAAGGGGGTATCTCTTCTCCTTTTATACATGAAAAGAAGGTTGTAGGTTCTATAAAAAAAAGGATTTTATTTCAACCACCCAACCATTCAACCATATCAAGTTGATAACAAATTATCCTAACAAATTTAGGATAATTTGTTAAATTATCCTAACAAATTTAGGATATTTGTTATCATGATAATGTTAGGGTTACAACCACCTAACCACATCCCTAAAAATTAGAAAATTGGTTGTCTCATGAAACCAACGTCGCAACCTTGAATTTGGCTTCATGGGAATGCCCCAAATCATGGGGTTCCCTCCTCCATGACGTGGAGATGGGTCATGTCCATCTCATGGGCATGGATCCATCCTCCACGTGGCACGATTTCAGCCCTCGGTTTAATTGGGTTTCCACAAATCAAATCATGCCATCATATGGACCCAATTAAATACCATATTATTAATCTCAATTAATCTAAGCCATCCGTCACATGGATCAAGCCTAATTAATGGATTTCATATATACATCTTATGTACAAAAGGTCTCTCTTGAACACAAAATTCTTTTCTCTATGGTGAATCGTATTCATCAATTTCATGTTCTCTCATTAAGATTTAAACCCAATCCTAATTAATTGGTTATCTAATTTGAATTAAGTCCAACTTAATTCCATTTTAACTTCATCCAAAATCTTCTTAATGCGTGTGACCCATTAGGTCCCTTGACACGTTGGTAATAATCATGTCCCTAATATTGACCCTAAGGATGACTTGATCAACACCTTGTCCAAGTCAATTCTTTAACCAAATCAACTCTTTGATTAAGTCAAAGAATCCATGATTATAGATCATGAGTGGCCTCTAGCAAAGCATCATGACCACCCAAGTGTTAAGGGTTTGTTGACGTGGTCATCAACACCTATCCATGAACGGTTACCGTACGATTCAATCCCTTCGTCACATATCCCAGATCAATCAGTGGTATGGAATGTGTCAACCATGTAATTGATCTTTGTTTACTTGATCTCAGAAAAATTGACTCATATGAATTAGAACTTCGAAACCATTTCGAATTCCAACTCAACCTTGCAAGGATTTACAGTCAATTTAATCCATCAAGTGGCCGTGGGATATAACCCTTTCTATCAAGGGAGACGAATCTGTCTTGATCAAACACCACCTTCATGTGCTTCATATCATACCCAATCGACACCATATTGCCACCCATGGCTAGAGCGACGTTTGCATGTCGTCAAAGCATGATATTCCACACATAAGGTGCAATGAAGATCTCAAGTCAAAGGATCACTCGCACCACCGTCATCAAAGATCAACCATCGACACTATATAGAATATCCATATGGGATCTCTGTGTGGGTCATCCAATGTATCGTTACAATAACGACATCCACACACCATATCCAAGTATCTTCATACTTCAGCTTGCAAGATCAGCTGCTCACCATAAGGGTGAAGATATGCAATGTGTGCTAGTCTCAACGGCGTTCGACAGTGTCCAATCCTGTCTACGCATCGACTAGGGAAGTTTAAAGAATCGAACCATAATGTGCAATTTTGGATCTCACAATTTGTAATCTCTATTACAAATTCCATATGCACAGTTCGCATTCTTTTGGACTTTATCTCACAGGTTAAATATATCTAATATATATATAAATTACCTGGATAGATAAAGAAACCAATAAATTTGATTTGCATTCATAAAGAAATGTGTACAAACTAGCATCTATCCAATTGGATCTAGGGCACACACTAACAATCTCCCACTTGCACTAGAGCCAATCACCCATGTATCTAATACCAAGTGACTCAGCATGACTATCATGCTTCTGCTGCGGCAGGACTTTAGTGAACGGATCGGCAATATTGTCATCCGTGGGGACTCGTTCTATTTTTATATCATTTCGTCCAATGATTTCTCTAATTACATGATATCTTCTAAGTACATGTTTGGACCTCTGATGAGACCTTGGCTCCTTGGCTTGCGCAATAGCTCCATTGTTATCACAATACAAGAATATTGGATTAACAATGCTTGGAACCACTCCAAGTTCAGTGATAAACTTTTTGATCCAAACTGCTTCTTTAGCTGCATCTGATGCTGCAATGTACTCGGCTTCAGTTGTAGAGTCGGCGGTCGTCTCCTGCTTGGAACTCTTCCAGCTGACTGCACCACCATTGAGTGTGAACACATAGCCTGATTGTGATTTATAATCATCTCCATCAGACTGAAAACTAGAATCCGTGTAACCTCGAACTATAAGATTGGGTCCTCCATAAACCAAGAACATATCCTTAGTTCTTCGCAAGTACTTAAGGATATTCTTGACTGCCATCCAATGTTTCTCACCAGGATTTGCTTGATATCTACTCGTGATACTCAAGGCATAAGAAACATCAGGCCTCGTACATAGCATCGCATACATAATGGATCCAATTGCTGATGCGTATGGTATCCTATCCATGTACTCTCTTTCTTCTTGGGTCTTAGGACTCATGTCCTTGGAGAGATGTACACCATGCGACATTGGCAGGAATCCCTTCTTGGATTCCTCATGCTAAACCGCTTTAGCATCTTCTCTATGTACGTGGATTGGGTCAATCCAAGCAACCTTCTAGATCTATCTCTATAGATCTTTATACCAAGTATATAGGCTGCTTCTCCCAAATCCTTCATGGAGAATTTACCTGACAACCAATCCTTCACTTCTTTAAGGAAGGATACATTGTTTCCTATTAATAATATGTCATCCATATAATATCAAGAAAACAATATCACTCCCACTAACATTCTTGTACACACATGGATCATCCTCGTTTTTGATAAAATCAAACTCTTTGATTGTCACATCAAATCGGATGTTCCAACTTCTAGAGGCTTGCTTAAGTCCATAAATAGACCTTTGTAGCTTGCACTTTCTTAGGATCTATGGATTCAAAACCCTCTGGTTGTGTCATATACACATCCTCCTCTAAATTTTCATTTAGGAAGGCAGTCTTGACATCCATCTGCCAGATCTCATAGTCAAAATATGCTGCTATTGCAAGCAAAATCCTTATGGACTTATGCATGGCTACAGGTGAAAAGGTTTCATCAAAGTCAACACCTTGTCTTTGCTTGTAACCTTTTGCAACTAGCCTTGCCTTATAGGTAATCACATTACCATCCATGTCGGTCTTCTTCTTGAAAACCCATTTGCACCCAATGGGTTTTACCCCTTCAGGTGGATCAACCAAGGTCCATACCTGGTTGTCATACATGGAGTCCATCTCAGATTTCATGGCCTCAAGCCATCTCTCAGAGTCAATATTAGACATTGCCTCCTTGTAGTTGGTAGGCTCATCATCCTCTATAAGAAATGCATATTTCTTAGGGATGCGAATTGTCCTACTAGATCTACGTAGCTGGTGTGTACTTGGAGCCACCTATTGCTTTTCATGCAACGTCTGCCTGAATGTGGGTTGAGTCTCCTGCTCAACTCCCACTATATTCAGCATATGCTCCATTCCATCTAATGGGTCAATATTAATTTGTGATACTTGAGCTTCACTAAGTTCAATCTTACTCCCACTACCCATTGTGAGAATCTCATTCTCTAGAAATATGGCATGTCTTGAGACAAAACCTTTTTCTCAAGTGGGTGGTAGAAGTAATATCCTTTTGTTTGTTTTGGATATCCCATAAAATTGCATTTATCAGATCTAGCTTCTAGCTTGTCTGATTCATTACGCTTCACATAAGCGTAACAGCCCCAAACCCTTAAATGATTAAGGGATGGTTTCTTTCCATACCATATCTCATAGGGAGTGGAGTTGACGATTTAGATGGAACTCGGTTTAAGGTATATTCGGCAGTTTCTAGCGCATAACCCCAAAATATTTTTGGAAGATCTGCAAGGCTCATCATGGAACGTACCATGTCTAAAGTGTACGATTTCTCCTTTCTGACACACCATTATGCTGTGGTGTACCAGGAGGAGTCCATTGAGGAAGAATTCCATTCTCCTTCAAATAATCTATGAACTCATGGCTTAAGTATTCACCACCTCGATCTGATCGAAGTATCTTAATACTCTTGTCATTTTGTTTTTCTACTTCACATCTAAATTCTTTGAACTTTTCAAAGGCTTCAGATTTGTGCTTCATCAGATATACATAACCATATCTACTATGGTCATCTATGAACGTGATGAAATAAGAAAAACCTCCTATGGCTTGAATGTTGATGGGTCCACATACATCCGAATGTACTAAACCCAAACATTCAGTTGCTCGCTCGCCTTTTCTGGTAAAAGGTGACTTGGTCATCTTGCCAAGTAAACATGACTCGCATTCCTCAAACGATTCCCAATCGAATGAGCCCAAGTATCCATCTTTATGTAACTTCGTTAAACGAGTTTCATTTATATGGCCTAAACGACAATGCCATAGGTATGAATCCCTAGAATTATTTGATTTTAATCTTTTTGATTCAATATTGAGAATAGGGGCTTGAAGATTAAGAACATAAATTCCGTTGAACAATTCAGCAGAACCAAAGAACATTTTGTTCCAAAAAATAGAAATACCATTATTTCCAATTTCAAAAGAATACCCATTCATTACTAAACATGAAACGGATATGATATTCTTTGTTATGTTCGGCACAAAGTAACAATTACTAAGTTCTATTTCAAGCCCTGTGGGCAAAGATAAAAAGCAAATTCCTACAGCTAATGCAGCAACCTTTGCTCCATTTCCCATGCGCAGAATCACTTCATCCTTTCCCAGTCTTCTACTGTTTCTTATCATCTGCATATTAGTACAAATATGAGACCCACAACCGGTATCCAATACCCAAGTGGAATAAGAAGTAATAGAAGAATACATCTCAATTATGAATGTACCTGATGTTGAAGCATCAGTATGCTTCTTTTCTTTTAGACTTGCCAAATAAGCCCTGCAGTTACGCTTCCAGTGCCCATCCTTGTTACAGAAGTGACATTTTCCTTTGGCTGCATCCTTCTTGGCTATATTCTTCTTAATGCCTTTTGTTCGCTTGGTTGTCTTGGCCTTTTGGGCCTTATTCTTCTTCAGACGCTTCTTCTGAGTGCATGAAGATTCTACAACCATCAATTGCCCTTTATCCTTTTTGATGCTAGGCTCAGCATTAGTCAGCATATTTGCAAGCTCTGGCAATGTAGCCTCAAGTCTGTTCATGTTGAAATTCAACACAAAATGCGAATAGCTAGGAGGCAATGACTGTAAAACCAAGTCGATACTCAGTTCATGGTCCATTACGAAACCAATCGCGCTAACTTCTCAATCAAATTGATCATTTTCAGCACGTGTTCACCCACTGATGAACCCTCAGTCATTTTGCACTGAAACAGCTCTTTGGAGGTTTGAAACCTCTCATAGCGAGATTGTGCACCAAACAACTCTTGCAGGTGCATCAAAATCTCATGAGCATTTAAATGCTCATGCTGTTTTTGAAGATCTGGTGACATAGATGCCAACATCAAGCATGTGGCCATCTCTTCAGCATCTCTATGCCGATTGCATGCCAGAAGAACTTCATTTGAAGCATCCGCAGGTGGGACCTCTGGTGCTGCCTCATCAAGGACATATAGGATTTTCTCAGATCGTAGAACGATCTTGATATTCCTTAGCCAATCAGGAAAATTAGGTCCAGTTAGCTTGTTGGATTCTAGGATACCTCTGAGATTGATGTTCACACTCATGGTGTCTCTAATAACTAGAAAAAAATAGAACGAGTCAATTATTATGAATGCAAATCATCGATTTAATATGGAAATGTTAACATTTTAATTAAATCGATTTCTCCCACTATTTTATTGAGCTCAATAGCCCTCTCTATTAATCTCAAAAAATTATCAAATAATTTTCTAGTGGGCTAGGACCCTCAAATTGACTTACCTTGACCTTGGCTATGGCACAATAAATCTTAGTAAGCCAAATTAGGTAGATTTGTATCAATCACATCAAATATGACTCCTAGATCATTTAGGGGACATTGCCTTGTCAATCACATCTGATGTGATCACCCTAAACATTGCCTCTAGATTAGACTGACCCTGACTATGGCCAATTATGCCAGCTAACCTAGTTAAGTCAACCCATTGTTCCCCAATCAACTCCTCATAGGTTCACTTGATCTTGGCTATGGCACAACAAATCTCATGCCCTAATGATTTTGTATCATGTGAACAATGGAAGGCTAATGACTTAATATTCGTGGAGGGATTTAGCGCATTTAGGTCCCATCATGCATGTACAACATTTGTATCATGCTAGGTTACATATCCTATATGTGAATTTTAGATTAATTTCAATTAACCTAAATTTCATAAGATCTTATGATTGGGACTCCTAATCAAATTAGGATCCTGATCACTATCTAATATGGGAACCCTAATCATGTGACCAAATCAATTGCTACCATCCTGATTAACCTTAATTGATCTAATCAATTAAGAGCTTTCCTTAACAATGGCCAGATCAGCTGATCAATGGGGTCCTATTTAGCATACCCTTCGATCCCATTGAATGGGTTTTCCCAGGCAGTGAACGGAGCAATTAAAAACCATGATCGCACCTTTCTAGATACCAATGTAGACACCAATGTAGTTAAGCCCAATTGATTTGATCAATTATGGAATCATAGGATCAAACAATGATATGGTTAAATCTAATTTTTCTTAAACCTTATCATCTATTACACATTATGATAAGATAAGATAGTGATCTTTAGGGATTTATGAAGTGTCAAATATTTTATAACAATTTATTTTATATATTTGTCTTATCATTATCTGTTATGATAAATTTGTTTTCATCACATGAAAATCCTAATTGGTCTCTATCATAACATCCCTAACATGATAACATGTCAAAATTTAAAATTTTAATTTTAATCTTGATTATCATGTTATCATGATATAATTATTTTAGACTTTAATCACGTTATTTATCATGTCAAAATTAAATTCTGAACATGATATGTTAAATTTCAGCCTTTATGATTATGTACATAAATCATAATTTTTAATTTTAACATGATCAAATCTAAATAATTCATGTTTATTATCATATAATAAACTTATTAAATATTTAATCTTTATCTATATAATTATTTTAGATTTTAATCATGTTATTTATCATGTCAAAATTAAATTCTAAACATGATATGTTAAATTTCAGCCTTTATGATTATGTCACACATAAATCATAATTTTTAATTTTTAACATGATCAAATCTAAATAATTCACATTTATTATCATATAATAAACTTATTAAATATTTAATCTTCATCAATATAATTATTTTAGATTTTAATCATGTTATTTATCATGTCAAAATTAAATTCTAAACATGATATGTTAAATTTCAGCCTTTATGATTATGTCATACATAAATCATAATTTTTAATTTTTACATGATCAAATCTAAATAATTTACATTTATTATCATATAATAAACTTATTAAATATTTAATCTTCATTATATGGTAATATTTATATTTTACATCGCATGTAAAATTTAGATCTATGTTATAAAAACTAGAACTCAGGTAATCTATCAAATTAACTGAATTTGAAGCCTAAGGTGGCTCTGATACCATTGGGAAATTTCGTATGTTATATATGAATCAAATTCATATAACATGTGGTGGAAATAAAAATAAATACGAATTTAATTCCAAAGCCCAAGATCCTCAGGAAAAAATTCAGTTAACAAGAAATAATATATGATTTAATAATAGATCATACTGTGTTCTTTATTGGGGATAATGCCTGATGAAGCCGGTAAACGATTTACCACTAGTCGTCCACGTGTCCGGCCTCTAATGGTGATCCACGCGAAGATCTTTGGATGATGTCTGTTGACCCAATTATTGATTTTGATGATTAATAAAAGATATGAGTATATTCATTTTGTTACTAATAAATTTAACAAGTGTTTCAGGGCTTAAAAATGTTTGATTAATCAAAAGGTATAAAAAAATGTGTTTTGAATCAAATGCCAAAGGTATGTTTCAAAATTCAGAGCGTGGAGTCGACACCTAGAAGGTCTGGAGCCAACCCCATGGCCGATCAAATGCTTTCCTAATTTTGGCACGGTCTGGAGCTGACACCCAGTGTTTCGGAGCCGACACCCAGAGTTTCAGAGCCGACACTTACAGTGTCTGGAACCGACCCCAATGCGGGAACAGAAAGCATGTTTTTTGGACTATCCTGGAGCCGACACTTATAGTTTTCCGGAGCCGACTCCCGAATGCGACAAGCCGACACTTACCTTTTTCGGAGCCAACTCCTCAACGAACTGTTACTTTCTATTTTTGGATATACGACTTGGAGTCGACACCTGAAAAGTTGGAGCCAACTCCAACCTGTCAGGAATGGATTTTCAAAGTGTCAGAACGGCCTCCAACGGTAACATTTTCTCACCTAATCTATAACAGTTACTTTTCTTATGTGTAGGAGGAATCCAAGGAAAAATAATAGCTAGTTTTTCACCTAATCTTGGATTAAGAAGAATCTATAAAAGGGAGCTCGTCCGTTTGAAAAAAAAAAGGACGAAAAAATAGAGAGAAAACAACTTGAAAAATCTGAGAAGTCTTGAGCAAAAAATCAAAGAGGAAAGAGTCAATGTTCAAATCCATCAACTCCAGAAAGCTTAAAGAGAAATCCAAGGCATTCAAGTTCAAAATCGGAGGATTTTCCAAAAGAAGAAAAAGAGAGCCAAAAGCCCTGTTTTTCCCAACTTCTCATCTGCAATCTTTGTGAAGAATCCGAGCTGAGACCTGATTCAACATCTCAAAGGAGAAGAGGAAAAGAAGAAAAGCTCAAATCAACTCTGCTTCAAACAGGTTTTTCTAACCTTGTTTATTTATATTAAATATTTGCTCATTTGAGGAGCTGTTTATTATTGTAAACTCTATTCTCATTTGTTTTTGCTAGTTCAATCAGGAGGATTGAATTAGTAGAGGTAGTATACCTCGGGTCAAGCTAGATTTGCTTGGGTTTGAGTTTTGTGCTGGTGAGCCCAGAAAACCAGCTGGGTTCATTGAGATCCCATGGGAAACAACAAGTTTTGAGTTGTGAGCTTGTAAAACAACTCGGCTGTAATCTAGTAGATTATAGTGTGGACCCAAGTGGTACTTGGGAGTGGACGTAGGTATTGGATACACCGAACCACTATAAAATCTTTGTGTTTGCCGTATTTTGATTCTCTCTCTCTATCTCTTTGTTTGTGGTTAATATTTATCCTGTACTTAATCTTGTGTATTCCAAAGCCAATCGTTTTAAAAGGTTAAATTTTTAAGAACCCAATTCACCCCCCCCCCCTCTTGGGTTGCCATCTGGGCCAACAATTGGTATCAGAGCAAGTACTCATTTGATTTTGGTCTAAAGATCAAGAGATAAAGATCCAAATGGCAGCTCAAGCTAGTTCATCTTATTTAGAAGGTCAATCCACTAATCGACCTCCTTTATTTAATGGAACTAATTATAGTTATTGGAAAGCTAGGATGAAGATTTTTATTCAAGCACTTGACTATGACTTATGGGGAATCATAGTTAATGGTCCACACACACCCACAATTAGAGTAGACAACATGGTGATTCCTAAACCGAAAATGGAATGGGATGAACATGATAAGAAGTTGGCTCAGCTCAATGCTAAAGCCATGAATATTTTGTATTGTTCATTGGATGCAAATGAATTTAATTGAATTTCTACATGTATTTCTGCAAAAGAAATTTTGGATAGATTAGAGGTTACCCATGAGGGTACAAATCAAGTTAAAGAATCAAAAATTAATATTTTGGTGCATAAATATGAACTATTTAGCATGGAACAAACTGAAACAATTACATGCATGTACACGAGATTCACTGATATTGTAAATGGGTTGAAAAGTCTTGGTAAGACTTATACTAATTCTAAACTTGTGCGTAAAATTCTTAGGTCACTTCCAAGATCATGGGAAGCGAAGGTGACTGCAATCCAAGAAGCCAAGGATTTAAATGTTTTACCTTTGGAGGAGCTACTTGGATCCTTGATGACTCATGAGCTGACTATGAAGCAACATCAAGAGAAGAAAGTCAAGAAGAAGAAAACTATTGCTCTCAAGGCTGCAGAAAGTGAGGAAAGCTGCAGTGATGGTGATGATGATGAGGAGACTGCACTCCTTGCAAAGAAATTCAAAAGGTTCATGCAGAGAAGGAGACCCTTCCACAAGAAAAAGTCAGGAACAAAAATGGAAGGAGAAAAGGAGAATGAGAAGGACAAAGAAAAAGAAAAAGAGCCCTTGATATGTTATGAGTGCAAAAAATCGGGGCATTTCAGATATGACTGTCCTCAACTGAAGAAAGTTTACAAGAAGAAGAAGAAGGCTTATGTTGCAACATGGAGTGATAGTGAAGAATCCTCTTCCGAGGAGGAACAAAAGGAAGTTGCCAACATTTGCTTGGGTTTGAGTTTTGTGCTGGTGAGCCCAGAAAACCAGCTGGGTTCGTTGAGATCCCATGGGAAACAACAAGTTTTGAGTTGTGAGCTTGTAAAACAACTCGGCTGTAATCTAGTAGATTATAGTGTGGACCCAAGTGGTACTTGGGAGTTGACATAGGTGTTGGATACACCAAACCACTATAAAATCTTTGTGTTTGCCATGTTTTGATTCTCTCTCTCTATCTCTTTGTTTGTGGTTAATATTTATCCTGTACTTAATCTTGTGTATTCCAAAGCCAATCGTTTTAAAAGGTTAAATTTTTAAGAACCCAATTCATCCCCCCTCTTGGGTTGCCATCTGGGCCAACAATTGGTATCAGAGCAAGTACTCATTTGATTTTGGTCTAAAGATCAAGAGATAAAGATCCAAATGGCAGCTCAAGCTAGTTCATCTTATTTAGAAGGTCAATCCACTAATCGACCTCCTTTATTTAATGGAACTAATTATAGTTATTGAAAAGCTAGGATGAAGATTTTATTCAAGCATTTGACTATGACTTATGGGGAATCATAGTTAAAGGTCCACACACACACACAATTAGAGTAGACAACATGGTGATTCCTAAACCGAAAACGGAATGGGATGAACATAATAAGAAGTTGGCTCAGCTCAATGCTAAAGCCATGAATATTTTGTATTGTTCATTGGATGCAAATGAATTTAATTGAATTTCTACATGTATTTCTGCAAAAGAAATTTTGGATAGATTAGAGGTTACCCATGAGGGTACAAATCAAGTTAAAGAATCAAAAATTAATATTTTGGTGCATAAATATGAACTATTTAGCATGGAACAAACTGAAATAATTACATGCATGTACACGAGATTCACTGATATTGTAAATGGGTTGAAAAGTCTTGGTAAGACTTATACTAATTCTAAACTTGTGCGTAAAATTCTTAGGTCACTTCCAAGATCATGGGAAGCGAAGGTGACTGCAATCCAAGAAGCCAAGGATTTAAATGTTTTACCTTTGGAGGAGCTACTTGGATCCTTGATGACTCATGAGCTGACTATGAAGCAACATCAAGAGACGAAGTCAAGAAGAAGAAAACTATTGCTCTCAAGGCTGCAGAAAGTGAGGAAAGCTGCAGTGATGGTGATGATGATGAGGAGACTGCACTCCTTGCAAAGAAATTTAAAAGGTTCATGCAGAGAAGGAGACCCTTCCACAAGAAAAAGTCAGGAACAAAAATGGAAGGAGAAAAAGAGAATGAGAAGGACAAAGAAAAAGAAAAAAGAGCCCTTGATATGTTATGAGTGCAAAAAATTGGGGCATTTCAGATATGACTGTCCTCAACTGAAGAAAGTTTACAAGAAGAAGAAGAAGGCTAATGTTGCAACATGGAGTGATAGTGAAGAATCCTCTTCCGAGGAGGAACAAAAGGAAGTTGCCAACATTTGCTTTATGAAAAACAACGACATTGAGGTAAGTTCTGAAACACCTTATGATGATTTCACTTTTGAAGAATTATATGATGCATTTAATGAGTTAGTAAGTGATTTTAAAGTTTTGAAAAAGAAGAACAAATCTTTAAAAAATGATAATTTAAATCTTGCGAAAGAAAAGGATAAACTAATTCATGAAGTTGAAAAATTGAAATCAGAAAATGAAGATTTGATTGAAGAAAAATGATCAATTTCCAATGAAAATGATAGATTAAAGAAGGAAGTTGATAAATATAAAAATATAGTTGATAAATTTATATAGTTCTGAAAAACTTAATTTATTATTGAGCAATGAAAGAGCTATATTTGATAAGGCTGGATTAGGTTATAGGCCTAACATAAAACAAAAGTATGTCAAAACTTCTTTAGAAAAGAACAAGATAAAAATAAAGTTTTATGTCATTATTATAACAAAAAGGGGCACAAAGCCTTTGAATGTAATTTTAAGAAAATTAACAAGAATTTAAGTAGTAAAGGAAGAAAAATATGGGTTCCAAAAGGAACAATCTTTATTGCTACTAACCATGAAGGACCCAAGAAGGCTTGGGTACCTAAATATAAGACTTGATCATTTTGCAGGAGTGTCTTGTGGCCAAAAGATCAAAGCGAAAGTGGTATCTCGATAGTGGCTGCTCAAGGCACATGACGAGTGACAAGGATCAATTCATCACCCTTGAAAGCAAAAAGGGAGGAGTTGTTACGTTTGGTGACAATGGCAAAGGCCAGATCATGGGATTTGGTAAAATTCAAATAACTCCCTCCACATTTATTGAAAATGTCTTATATGTTAATGGTTTAAAGCATAATCTAATTAGTATTAGCCAATTGTGTGATTAAGGTTTCAAAGTATCATTTGAAGCTTCTATTAGTACTGTTTCTAATCCCATTGATAATAGCATTGTATTTATTAGAAATAGAAATGGCAATGTGTACTTGATTGATTTAGACAATTTGTCCACTAGTAATCATTGCTTAGTTGCTAATAATGCTAATATGAATGAGATTGGATGGCTGTGACATCGTAGATTAGGTCATATAAGCACGCACCTAATTTCAAAATTAATCAGAATGGATTTAGTAAAAGGCCTTCCACAACTAGATTTTGAAAATAACAAAATCTGTGATGCATGTCAATTTGGAAAACAAACTAGAAACTCTTTCAAAACTAAAATATTTTTTCCACTTCTAGGCCACTTGAACTACTTCACATGGATCTCTTTGGACCTATTAGAACCACTAGTCTAGGAGGAAAGAAATATGGTCTTGTGATTGTAGATGATTATTCTAGATACACTTAGGTATTATTTTTAGCTCATAAAGATGAGACTTTTTTAATATTTTGAAATTCTTCAAGAAGGTCACAAATGAGAAAAACAACACCATAGTGTCTCTCAGAAGTGATCATGGCACTGAATTCAAAAATTATTTATTTGAAAACTTTTGCATTGAAAATTGCATCCATCATAATTTCTTTGCACCTAGAACACCACAACAAAATGGAGTTGTAGAAAGAAAAAATAGAATTTTAGAAGACATGGTCCGTACCATGCTATGTGAAAGCAACCTACCAAAGTACTTTTGGGCGGAAGCTATAAACACGGCATGTTACATTCTTAATAGAGCTTTAATTAGGACAATCCTTAAGAAAACTCCTTATGAACTATGGAACAATAGAAAACCAAACATTAGTTATTTTCATGCATTTGGTTATAAATATTTTATTCATAATAATGGTAAAGATAATCTAGAAAAATTTGATGCAAAATCAGATGAAGACATATTCTTAGGATATTCAACATCTAGTAAAGCTTATAGAGTGTTTAACAAGAGAAACTTAATTGTAGAAGAATCTATTCATGTAGTTTTTGATGAATCTTTAGCATCGAGTTCAGGAAAGATTGATGATGAGGAAGATACAAACATATTAGAAAGGAATATTGAAAAATTGAATATAGATGTATCTTCAGATCATGAACAAGGAGCTAAAGATGATGATTCTCCTAGTGTTAATGTTGTTGATGCAAATCATAATGATGTAGATCTTCCTAGAGATTGGAGATATGCCTATGGTCATCCAAAAGAATTAATTATAGGTGATCAATCTCAAGGAGTAAGAACTAGGTCATCAATGAGAAACATCAATAATCATCTTGCATTTGTATCTCAAATTGAACCTAAAACCATTGACGAGACTGAAAAAGATAATAATTGGATGTTAGCTATGCAAGAGGAATTAAATCAATTTACTAGAAATAATGTCTGGACCCTTATAGATAGACCTAAAGATCATTCTGTTATAGGATCAAAATGGGATTTAGAAATAAATTAGATGAAAATGGCATAGTAATTAGAAACAAAGCTAGATTAGTTGCAAAAGGATATAATCAAGAAGAAGGAATTGATTTTGATGAAAATTTTGCACCTGTAGCTAGATTAGAAGCAATTAGATTACTACTCGCATTTGCATGTCATATGCATATCAATTTATTTCAAATGAATGTTAAAAGTGCATTTTTAAATAGATTTATAAATGAGAAAGTTTTTGTTAAACAATCACTGATTTTGAAGATCATGAATTTCCAAATCATGTTTTTAAATTGCACAAAGCACTATATGGTTTAAAACAAGCACCTAAAGCTTGATATGATAGATTAAGCAAATTTCTGATTGAAAATGATTTTACTAGAGGAATGTTGATAAAACACTATTTTTGAAAAGAAAAGACAAGGATTTATTAGTAGTACAAATATATGTTGATGATATTGTATTCGGTGCTACTAACAATCTCTTGTGTCAAGAATTTGCTAAGTTAATGCAGGGTGAATTTGAAATGAGCATGATGGGAAAACTCAACTTCTTCCTAGGACTTCAAATCAAGCAAAGCAAAGAGGGGATTTTCATCAACCAAGCAAAATACACAAAGTAACTTCTCAAGAAGTTTGGAATGGAGTCAATCAAATCGCTTGGAACACCTATGAGTCCTTCATGCAAATTAGACAAAGATGAAGATGGTAAGAAAGTAGATCAAAAGTACTACAGAGGTATGATCGGATCTCTACTTTACTTAACTGCAAGTAGACCATATATCATGTTTGTTGTTTGTCTATGTGCTAGATTTCAATCTGAACCTAAAGAATCTCACTTAATTGCAGTGAAAAGAATCTTAAGATATCTAAGTGGAACTAAAAATGTAGGATTATGGTATTCTAGAGACTCAACACTAAACTTGATTGCATATCTGACTCTGACTATGCTGGATGTAAATTAGATAGAAAAAGTACAAGTGGTGCATGTCAATTCTTAAGAAGTAACTTAATCTCTTGGTTTAGCAAAAAGCAAAATTCGGTTGCATTATCAACTGCTGAAGCAGAATATGTTGCAGCTGGAAGTTGCTATGCTCAAATCCTTTGGATTAAGCGACAACTTGAAGATTATGACATAACACTTTATAAAACTCCTATTAGATGTGCTAATACAAGTGCAATAAATTTAACTAAAAATTCAATTCAACATTCAAGAACCAAACACATTGAAATTAGATATCACTTTATAAGAGAACATGTAGCTAATAATGAAATTTGTCTTGATTATGTTAATTCTGAAGAATAATTAGCTGACATATTTACAAAACCTTTGAGTGAAGAGAGATTTTGTTATCTTAGAGGTGAATTAGGGATTTGTGACCCTTTGGAATGATTTTGAAACCCTTAAGGAATGACTATCTAGATCTCTATTAATTTCATGAGATTCCTTTCATATTTTAAGGACAATTTATCTAGTCATTTATGCAATTTGACTCTTCATATTCCAAAGATTTTTTTAAAAATTTATTGACCCTATTTTGACAAATTTTAGATGTTTGAAACTCATCTATTTTTCTCTAAAACTATCAGTGGAGTCGACACCTCAATTTGAGGAGTTGACACCTCTTCTGTGTCGCTCTCGGTCCTTGACCTTGGAGCCGACACCCGTATAAGTGGAGCCGACTCTAGTTTGAGCGCTAACTGTGTTAGCGACTTGGAGTCAAGACCCGACTTTGCGGGAGTCGACACCTGGTGGTCCCAAGTTGACTTTATTAGGGCAGAGTCGACACCTTCGTCATTTCTATCATTTCCAATCCCTTTCCAAACTCTCTCCAAACTCTCTCAAAACCTCCCCAAGCCAAATTCTCCTCAAATCGAACATTCCCAAGGATTTATATGGCTCCTAAGCAGAGAGGATTAGTTCTTGGAGCTCCCATAACCACCGAGAAGCGTACGGCTCAGCGTCTCTTCCGTGAGCCATCTCCAAGCAACGATTCTTCCTCAACCCATTCAGATAATCCTAGTCCCTCATCTCCACAGGTAGATACTTTAACTGGGAGAGTTATTACTATGGGTAGAAAGGTTGATTTTGATTTCTTTGAGTTCGAGACAAATTAAAGAGCTTGGCTGGGACAAGGTTTGCTCACTGGATGTTCCCACTTATCCGGCCCTTGTTAAGGAATTCTATTTTAATTTATCAAGGGAAGACGGTGGGATTATCAGTTCTGTTAGAGGGAAGAGAGTTCACCTTACCTTTCAGAGTTTAGGACATCTTCTGAGCATCGCTGTCACTGGATTAGTTGCTGACATTCATAGTGAGAGGTCTGATGCATTATCAAGGATGTTAGGAAGAGAAGTGTCTGAATTTGAAGAAGTCAGGGCTAATCAGTTGCCCTTGGAGCTTAGATTACTTCATAACATCTGCAGTAGGATTTTATTCCCTAAGACTGATCGATTTGAGTATGTCTCAGAGCGAGACATTGTTGTTATGGACAGTGTTCTTACAGGTCAGCCTATTAACCTTGCTGGGATGATGATTTTCTACATGGATGAGGCTGGAGGCAAAAGGAGATCTTCACTGCCCTATGGTATGATTTTGACTATGGTGTTTAGAAGTCAAGGTATTGTAATTTCTGATAATGAGCTATCAAAGAATCTTAGACACACTGATTACTATAGCTTGGCTACTATGCACCGGATGGGCTTTGTAAAGGTTAATGGTCAATGGGAGAGAAAGGGCCATCTAGATGAGAGAGCCACTGAGATTAAATCTTCTACACCATCTGAGGTTGGTCCATCAGCGAGGCATCCTTCACCAGAGCCTAGCAGATCTTCACCACCTCCTGCTCCTGCTCTTGCTCCAGTTCCTGTACCGCCACCTATGTCATTTGTCGGATTTTCAGATATTCAGTTAGAGCATCTCAAAAGTTTATTTGCTACTTAAAAAGAAGAAATGAAGACAGAGTTTGATAGCCAATTTATGAATTTGAAAGAAACCCTTTACTCTTTCGATGATCGCATTAGAATGATTGAGTCTACCCTTGGTTTCTCTGCTGAATCCTTAAAGAATGATCTTAAGAACATATTTAAAGAGCTTAAGGATATTGGTGGAGACTCAGAAACTTACTCCAAATGTAATGCTTAGCTTCAGGACAAGATTATGACTGCATGTGCATTTGTTGACAAAAGACTAAAAGAATTTGTTAGGACTCAAAGTGAAGGGATGGCAAGGATTGTTGAAGAATTGCAAAGACTTCTTAGAACTCATTTTTGATTATCTTGTAATGAAGTGTCTTTGATAATTAGTCTAGTTTGATGTTGATTTATCTTGAAGCTTTAATGTAATGATGTATAGCTTGATGTTTGATATAGTAGAGTTTCATGTTGTAATATTTGACTTTTGATGTAATGAACTTATCTTATACTTAATGAATATCTTTTGATCCTTGAAAAATCTATCAATTTTGTCATTTTACTTAACCCTTCTTGATCTTTTTGTTGATTACAAAAAAGGGGGAGAGTTATGTAAGTATTTCCAAATCGTATATGCATTGAATGTAAAACAAAAACAAGGGGGAGAACAAAATAAAAGGGGAGAAATAACTGCCTTATCAGTATCAAACATTAAAATTTTCTGTTAAAAGGAAGAACAATTGTTAAATTGAACTTCATAGGGGGAGCTATCTCATTCAGGGGGAGCTTATCTATGAGGATTAAATATTTAAAAATTTTGATTTGAGAATCCTATTGTTTACTCATGCATATACTCAATGTTTTTATAATCATCAAAAAGGGGAGATTGTTGACCCAATTATTGATTTTGATGATTAATAAAAGATATGAGTATATTCATTTTGTTACTAATAAATTTAACAAGTGTTTCAGGGCTTAAAAATGTTTGATTAATCAAAAGGTATAAAGAAATATGTTTTGAATCAAATGCCAAAGGTATGTTTCAAAATTCAGAGCCTGGAGTCGACACCTAGAAGGTCTGGAGCCGACCCCATGGCCGATCAAATGCTTTACTGATTTTTGGCACGTTCTGGAGCCGACACCCAATGTTTCGGAGCTGACACCCAGAGTTTCAGAGCCAACACTTACAGTGTTGGAGCCGACTCCAATGCGGGAACAGAAAGCATATTTTTTGGACTATCCTGGAGCCGACACTTACAGTTTTCCGGAGCCGACTCCCGAATGCGACGAGCCGACACTTACCTTTTTCAGAGCCAACTCCTCAACGAACCATTACTTTCTATTTTTGGATATTCGACTTGGAGTCGACACCTGAAAAGTTGGAGCCGACTCTAACCTATCAAGAACGGATTTTCAAAGTGTCAGAATGGCCTCCAACGGTAACATTTTCTCACCTAATCTCTAACGGTTACTTTTCTTGTGTGTAGGAGGAAACCAAGGAAAAATAATGGCTAGTTTTTCACCTAATCTTGGATTAAGAAGAATCTATAAAAGGAGAGCTCATCCGTTTGAAAAAAAAAAAAAAAAGAGGATGGAAAAATAGAGAGAAAACAACTTGAAAAATCCGAGAAGTCTTGAGCAAAAAATCAAAGAGGAAAGAGTCAAAGTTCAAATCCATCAACTCCAGAAAGCTCAAAGAGAAATCCAAGGCATTCAAGTTCAAAATCGGAGGATTTTCCAAAAGAAGAAAAAGAGAGCCAAAAGCCCTGTTTTTCCCAACTTCTCATCTACAATCTTTGTGAAGAATCCGAGCTGAGGCTTGATTCAACATCTCAAAGGAGAAAAGGAAAAGAAGAAAAGCTCAAATCAACTCTACTTCAAACAGGATTTTCTAACCTTGTTTATTTATATTGAATATTTATTCATTTGAGGAGCTGTTTGTTATTGTAAACACTATTCTCATTTGTTTTTGCTAGTTCAATCAGGGGGATTGAATTAGTGGAGGTAGTATACCTCGGGTCAAGCTAGATTAGCTTAGGTTTGGGTTTTATGCTGGTGAGCCCGGAAAACCAGCTGGGTTCGTTGTGATCCCGTGGGAAACAACAAGTTTTGAGTTGTGAGTTTGTAAAATAACTCGGTTGTAATCTAGTAGATTATAGTGTGGACCCATGTGGTACTTAGGAGTGGACGTAGGTGTTGGATACATCGAACCACTTTAAAATCTTTGTGTTTGCCGTGTTTTAATTATCTCTCTCTATCTCTTTGTTTGTGATTAATATTTATCCTGTACTTAATCTTGTGTATTCCAAATCCAATCATTTTAAAAGGTTAAATTTTTAAGAACCTATTGGCCCAGATGGCAACCCAAGAGGGGGGGGGGTGAATTGGGTTCTTAAAAATTTAAGACTTTTTGAAATGTTTTAAACAGATTTGCTCAAGATGTGCAAGTGAGTGAAATTAACTAAGAAGCAATGCACAAGAAATAATAAAGAGAGATAGAGAGAGAAAATATAGCACGGCAAACACAAGATAATTTTATAGTGGTTCGGTGCAACCAACACCTACGTCCACTCCCAAGATTCACTTGGGTCCACACTATAATCTCCTCAGATTACAGTTGAGTTGTTTTCCAAGCTCACAACTCAAACTTGTTGTTTTTCCAGGATCACAACGAACCCAGCTGGTTTTACTCGGGCTTACCAGCACAAAACCCTACACGTTGTTTTTCACGGGCTCACAACTAACCCAACACAAGCACTCTGGCTTGCAACGAGGTATATCAACCTCCACTGATTCAATCCACTGATTGAATCAGCAAACAATCAGAATAACAGTGTTTAAATAATGAAATGCTCTCCTTGAGCAAATATACAAATGAAGTATAAAATAAAGAGTTAGAAAAGCCTGATAGTATTGCAGATGATTGTGGCTTTGGCTTTCTTCCTTCTTCTCTTTAACTCCTCTTGAAGTATTGAATCAGGCCTCAGCAAGATTCTTGACCGTTGAAAGCTTTGGAGTTGAGATGAAGCTTTTTCTCCTTTTTTTGAATGTAGAAAATCCTTCGATTTGATCTTTGAAAAGCTCTTGGATTTTCTTTTGACTTTTGTGGATTGAAGATCTGGAGCAGTCGGAACTTCCTCTTTGATTTCACTCCTTTTGAATCACTCTACTTTGAGCTAGAAGATTTTTCCAATAAGCTCTGTTTTTCCTCTTTTTGAAAGATATTCTTTTTCTCTTTTTGATTTTCAAAATAATGTCTGATATGAAAAGAGCTCCTCTATTTATAGAATCTGCAAAAATATATCCGTTAGAGACAAGGAAAAATAGCCGTTATTCAAAAAACTAACCGTTGGAGCTGAGTTGGCATCCGTAAAAATTTCGCCCAGATTTGCTGGAGTCGACTCATGCTTTTCCCGAGTCGGCTCGAGCTCGTCTTACCAAATATAGAAATGTTTATAAAGGTTAGGGGTCGACTCGCCAGAAATAAAGTGTCGACTCCTGATAGTCGGGAGTCGACTCGTGAAAGGCTTGGGGTCGACTCGCGAAGTGCTCAGAAAAACACTCTTCTGGTGTCTGAGCGGAGTCGACTCGCACAGTCAGGGAGTCGGCTCGACAGAATCAGGGGTCGACTCGATAAATTTCGTGGGTCGACTCGACACAGATGCACATTTCTGTACACTGAGTGGAGTCGACTCTGAAACTCAGGAGTCGGCTCCGGAACGTATCAAAAATCAGAAACTTTTCTGATTGACATTAAAATCGTTCCAGATTCATTTTAATTCATTGTTTTGACTTGAATACAATAAAATAGACATTTAGAATTGATTCAAGAACTAATCCAAAAACTTATTGAATAAAACATGAATTATAACATTTCTTTTCGAAAGTTTGAATATTGAGCTTAAAGTTTCTTTCAAAATAGATTAGAGTCAAACTTTAACATTCTCATTGATTGTTCAAAATAAATTTGTTGCTCATTTACATAAACTCATTACATCTTTTAATAAACTCAATGGCTTTTAGTAATCATCAAAATCAAAAGGATTGGATCATATAATTTTTCTATAATCTTCCAACAATCTCCCCCTTTTTGATGATGACAAAAATATTGAGTTTGTTCATGATTGATTAGTGAATTTATTTTGTTTTCATAGTTAGGCTTAGGCTCCCCCTTAATGAGGTAGCTCCCCCTATGAAACTTAATTAAATATCTCATTGTTTATCTCATTGATTACTTTGATTTCTTTCAAATATATCACAATCATAGAACTATAAAATTCTCCCCCTTTTTTGTTATCAACAAAAAGGTAGAGAAGCATAAACATTCATTCAAATAAGATAAGATTTGACAATTTCATTCATTCATTGAAATAAGGAAATACATTGAGTAATCAATATAGAGAATTCATTTCATTAAAAGGTCTAATACATCAAGATGTTCAGTACATTGATTTCAAAATGAAAGCATAACAAAAACTTCAGTACATAACAAGGATTGAAAATCTAATAACTCAAAAATGAGTTCTTACAATTCTAGTTAAATGATCTACTATATTTTTCATTCCTTCAGATTGAATTCTCACATAATCCTTGAGCCTCTCATCAACAAAGGTGCACGCACTCTGAATCTTGTCTTGAAGCTCCGCGTTGCACTTGGCATATGTCTCTCCATCTCCGCATATATCCTTAAGTTCTTCAAATATATTTTTGAGATCACCACTTAAGGATACCGAAGAAGAGCTGAGAGTAGACTCTATCTTAGAGATACGATCATCAAATGAATAAAGAGTCTCCTCAAATTCATGAACTTATTTTCAAATTCAGTTTTAAGTTTATCAGATTGATCATCAAGTAGAGCTTTGAGTTGCATAAGTTGTTGATCTGAGAAACTGGCAGAAGATGATGAGGCTTGATCAAATGATGGAACTGGGGCTGGAGCAGAGGCAGAAATCAAAGGCTCGGAGGTGCAGGTGAAGGATGTCTAACAGAGGGTCCTGCAGCCTCAGCATCTGTAGCTCTATCTTCTGTCACTCCTTTCCTTTCCCATTTTCCATTCTTTTTGATAAATCCCATCGATGAATTGTTGCCAGGCTATAAAAATCAGTGTGTCGCAGATTCTTCATAGGCTCATTGTCAGAAATCACTACACCTTGGCTCCGAAAAATCTTTGTAAGGATCATTCCATAAGGCAGACTAGACTTTCTTTTCCACAGTCTGCTATGTACCATAGTATCATACTGGGAAGATTTATAGGCTTGCCTGTCACTATGGCATCCATTACAAAGATATCTCTTTCCGATACATAGTCAAATCTACCAGTCTTAGGAAAGAGTATCCTACTGCAAATATTGTGCAATAATCTCAATTCTAAAGAAAGTTGATTAGCAAAAACCTCTTCAAATCCAACCACATCCCGGTTTAATAATCTCGATAAAGCTGGGGCACGGTCATCAGAAGAAAAGGTGGAAGTGCCAGATAAGGGTAATTCCAATAGTCTAGATAGAATCTCAGCAGTAACAGATAGCCTGATTCCTCTCACATTGCTAACTAGGCCATGATCTCCTCTAGACAGATTCTTGTAGAATTCCTTTACCAAAGAGGGATAGGTCGGGCACTCTAGAGAACAAATTTTCTCCCATCCCATCTCAATCAGTTGTCTCCCAACAAGAAAACCCTCAGCCTCAAATAATTCGAAATCCACCTTCCTACCCGTAGTAATGATCCTATCCGCTAGACGATCTACCTGGGACGAAGTAGCAGCAGGTGAAGCAGTCGGAGTAGAAGCAGATGAAGTGGAGTCCGCGCTTGGAGAAGCTCACGCACCGGACGCCTCACCCTCTTCTTCACGGCACGCTTCCGCTTGACGCCGCCCGCCGCAAGACTAGATCCTCTAGTTTTGGGTGCCATTGGATGATTGGAGATGATAATCAGGGATTTTTGGAAGTTTGGAAGGTTTGGAAAAATCGTGGAGAGAGTATTTTGAAGAAATGGGTCGAATGAAATGAGCGGCGAGTCGACTCTGCCCTAGATAAATCAACTTGGGACCACTTCGAGTCGGCTCGCGCAAACCCAGGTGTCGACTCCGGACAGACACAGAAAGGCCATCCCGACATGGAGTCGACTCGCGCCTAAGAGGGGTCGACCCGAGAGTTTCAGTCGAAACCGGGAGTCGACTCCGATACGCACCGAGTCGGCTCCGAGACCATTTCAGACCAAAAACATGAAATTTCTGAAATGTGTCCGGAATATGATCATAAAAATTGATAAATAATCATTGGATATGAGTGAATCAATTAGATATGAATTCTAGATAAGATTTCCTTAAAGATCGAGGATTTGAAAGAATCTTAGATAAAATTTCCTTAGGGGTTTCAAATTCATTCTAAAGGATCACAAATACCTAACTCTCCTCTAAGATAACAGAATCTCTCTTCATTTAAAGGTTTAGTAAATATGTCAGCTAATTGATCTTCAGTGTTAACATAATCAAGACATATTTCATTATTTGCTACATGTTCTCTTATAAAATGATATCTGATTTCTATGTGTTTAGTTCTTGAATGTTGAATTGGATTCTTTGTTAGATTGATTGCGCTAGTGTTATCACATCTTATGGGTGTTTTATCAAGTGTGATACCATAGTCTTCAAGTTGTCGCTTAATCCATAGGATTTGCGCACAGCAACTTCCAGCCGCTACATATTCAGCTTCAGTAGTTGATAATGCAACTGAATTTTGCTTTTTGCTAAACCATGTGATTAAGTTACTTCCTAAGAAATGGCATGCACCACTTGTGCTTTTTCTATCTAGTTTGCATCCAGCATAATCAGAATCCGAATATGCAATTAGATTTAATGTGGAGTCTCTAGAATACCATAAACCTACATTTTTTGTTCCACTTACATATCTTAGTATTCTTTTAACAGCAATTAAATGTGATTCTTTAGGTTCTGATTGAAATCTAGCACATAAACATACAGAAAACATAATATCTGGTCTACTTGCGGTTAAATAAAGTAGGGATCCGATTATACCTCGATAATACTTTTGGTCAACCTTTTTACCTTCTTCATCTTTGTCCAGCTTGCATGAAGGACTCATTGGAGTTCCGAGGGGTTTCATTGATTCCATACCAAACTTCTTTAGGATTTCTCTTGTGTATTTTGTTTGGTTGATGAAGATTCCCTCTTTGCTTTGTTTGATCTGGAGTCCAAGGAAGAAGTTGAGTTCTCCCATCATGCTCATCTCGAATTCTCCCTGCATCAACTTTGCAAATTCTTGACAAAGAGAATCGTTAGTAGCACCAAAAATAATGTCATCTACGTATATTTGTACTACAAGCAAATCTTTACTTTTTCTTTTCAAAAACAAAGTTTTATCAACATTTCCTCTTGTAAAATCATTTTCTATTAAGAATTTACTTAACCTATCATACCAAGCTCTAGGTGCTTGTTTCAAACCATATAAAGCTTTGTGCAATTTAAAAACGTGATTTGAAAATTCGTGATCTTCAAAACCTGGTGGTTGTTCTACATAAACTTCTTCATTTATAAATCCATTTAAAAATGCGCTTTTTACATCCATTTGAAATAAGTTAAAATTCATATGACATGCAAATGCAAGTAATAGCCTAATGGCTTCTAATCTAGCTACAGGCGCAAAGGTTTCATCAAAATCAATACCTTCCTCTTGATTATATCCTTTAGCAACCAATCTAGCTTTGTTTCTAATTACTATGCCATTTTCATCTAGTTTATTTCTAAAAACCCATTTTGATCCTATTACTGAATGATTTTTAGGTCTTTCAACTAGTGTCCAAACATTATTTCTTGTAAATTGATTTAATTCTTCTTGCATTGCTAACATCCAATTATTATCTTTTTCAGCTTCTTCTATAGTTTTGGGTTCAATTTGTGATACAAATGCAAGATGATTACTAATATTTCTCATATATGATCTAGTTCTTATTCCTTGAGATGGATCGCCTATAATCAATTCCTTGGGATGACTATGAGCATATCTCCAGTCTCTTGGAAGATCTGTATCATTATGATCAATATTGACATCATCGTCCTTATGTGAATCATCATCTTTAGCTTCTTGCTCATGATCAGAAGATACTTCAATATTAAGTTTTTCAAGATCTTTTTCAATTATGTTTGTATCTTCCTCATCATCAAGCTTTTCAGAACTAGATGCTAAAGACTCATCGAAAACTATATGAATGGATTCTTCAACTACTAAGGTTTTCTTGTTAAATACTCTATAAGCTTTACTAGTTGTTGAATATCCTAAAAAGATTCCTTCATCAGATTTAGCATCAAATTTTCCTAAATTGTTTTTACCATTATTATGAATAAAACATTTACATCCAAATGCATGAAAGTATTTTATATTTGGTTTTCTTTCATTCCATAATTCATAAGGTGTTTTCTTTAAGATTGGTCTTATTAATGCTCTATTTAAGATGTAGCATGCTGTGTTAATAGCTTCCGCCCAAAAGTACTTTGGTAGGTTACTTTCGCATAGCATGGTACGGGCCATGTCTTCTAGAGTCCTATTTTTCCTTTCAACTACACCATTTTGCTGTGGAGTCCTAGGGGCTGAAAAATTATGATTAATTCCATTTTCAGAACAAAAACTTCAAATAAGTGATTTTCAAATTCTGTTCCATGATCACTTCTTAGAGATACTATGGTAGTGTTTTTCTCATTTGTGACTTTCTTGAAGAATTTCAGGAATATCGAGAAAGTCTCATCTTTGTGAGCTAAAAACATTACCCAAGTATATCTAGAATAATCATCTACAATCACTAGACCATATTTCTTTCCTCCTAGACTTGTGGTTCTAGTTGGTCCGAAAAGATCCATGTGAAGTAGCTCTAGTGCCCTAGAAGTTGAAACAATGTTTTTAGATTTGAAAGAACTTCTAGTTTGTTTTCCAAATTGACATGCATCACATATTTTGTTGTTTTCAAAATCTAGTTTAGGTAATCCTTTAACTAAATCCATTTTAATTAGTTTTGAAATAAGGTGTGTGCTTGCATGACCTAATCTACGATGCCACAACCAACTAATTTCATTTATATTAGCATTGTCAGCAATTAAGCAATGATCATTCAAAGATAATTTTTCTAGATCAACCAAGTAAACATTGCCATGTCTATAACCAGTAAATACAATGCTATCATCAATAGAATTAGTTACAGTGCATACAGAAGATTTAAATGAAACATTAAAGTTTTTATCACATAATTGGCTTATGCTAATTAGATTATGCTTCAAACCATCAACATAAAGTACATTATCAATAAATGTAGATGGAGTTATACGGACTTTACCAAGGCCCATAATTTGACCTTTACCGTTATCGCCAAACGTAACAACTCCACCTTTCTTTTCTTCTAGGGTGATGAATTCATCTTTGTCACCCGTCATATGTCTTGAGCAGCCACTATCAAGGTACCACTTTTTCTTTGATCTTTTGGCTACAAGACATTCCTGCAACATAATTTAAACTTTATGTTTAGGTACCCAAGCTTTCTTGGGTCCTTCATGGTTAGTAGCAATAAGAATTGTTCCTTTCGGAACCCATATTTTCTTTGCTTTAACATTTAACTTGTTGTAATTATTTAATGTTTTGCATTCAAATGATTTATGACCCTTTTCATTGCATTTGAAACAAGTTATATTACTTTGGTTGGCTTTTACAAAAATATTCTTTAAAGATTTTTGTTTCCTTAATGTGTTATACCCTAAACCTGCTTTGTCAAAAAAGCTTTTTGACTATCTAAAATCATATTCAGTTTAGTTGAGCTTAGAGTAAATTTCTCAACAATATCTTTATACTTTTTAACATCTTTCTTAAGAAAATCATTTTCATTAGAGATTGATTCTTTTTCTTTAATTAGATTTTCATTTTCAGATTTTACCAAATCAATCTTAAGAACACAATCATTCTTTTCATTAAGAAGAGTATCCATTTTATCTTTTACATCTTTAACTACAAAATTTAATTCATTTTTCTCTTTAATTAAATTTAAGTTTTCGGTTTTTAATGATTTGTGTTTCTTTTTCAAAGCTTTGAAATCTATCATTAATTCATTAAAATCTTCAAACATTTCATCAAATGTAAATTCATCATCAAGGGTTTCGGTACTTACCTCATTGTCGTTGTCGTCGTTGGTGGCCATGAAGCAGATATTAGCAACTTCTTTTTGTTCTTCTTCTTCGGAAGAAGACTCTTCACTATCAGTCCAAGTTGCCATGTAGGCCTTTTTCTTTTTCTTGTAGGCCTTCTTAAGTAAAGGACAGTCATATCTAAAATGCCCTGGCTTTTTACATTCATAGCAAACTAAGGGCTCTTTCTCTTTGTCCTTTTCCTTTTTCTTATCCTTTTCTTTTTCTCCTTCCATTTTTGAAACAAATCTCTTTTTGTGGAAGGGCCTCCTTCTTTGCATAAACTTCTTGAATTTCCTTGCAAGGAGGGCTGTCTCATCATCATCATCCTCTTCATCATCGCTGCTGCTTATTTCCTTTTCCGCAGCTTTGAGGGCGATGGTCTTCTTCTTTCTTGACTCATCCTCATTGACATGTTGTTTAACTTGAAGCTCATGAGTCATCAGCGAACCAAGAAGCTCTTCCAATGGTAGGATGTTCAGATCTTTGGCTTCTTGTATGGCGGTCACCTTGGCTTCCCAAGTCCTTGGAAGTGACCTAAGGATTTTGCGAACAAGCTCAGAGTTAGTATAAACTTTTCCAAGACTTTTTAAACCATTCACAATATCAGTGAATCTAGTGAACATGCATGTGATGGTTTCATTTTGTTCCATAGTAAATAATTCATATTTATGAACCAAAATATTTATCTTTGATTCTTTTACTTGGTTTGTTCCTTCATGTGTTATTTCCAACCTATCCCAAATTTCTTTTGCGGAATTACATGTTGAGATTCGGTTGAATTCATTTGAGTCTAAGGAACAATATAAAATATTAATGGCCTTAGCATTTAGTTGTGCCATTCTCCTATCATTATCATTCCAATCCCTTTCGGGCTTAGGAACAATAGTGCCTTCAACTACGTGTGTGGGTGTACTAGGTCCATTTATTATTACTCCCCATAATTCATAGTCAGAAGCTTGAATGAATATTCTCATTCTAGCTTTCCAATATGAATAGTTGGTTCCATTAAATAAAGGAGGTCTATTCGTAGAATGACCTTCAGCAAAACATGAACCACTTTGTGTTGCCATAAGGATCTTTAGCCCTTGATCGTGAGATCAAATTCTAAATGAGCACTTGCTCTGATACCAATTGTTGGCCCAGATGGCAACCCAAGAGGGGGGGGTGAATTGGGTTCTTAAAAATTTAAGACTTTTTGAAATGTTTTAAACAGATTTGCTCAAGATGTGCAAGTGAGTAAAATTAACTAAGAAGCAATGCACAAGCAAATAATAAAGAGAGATAAGAGAGAGAAAATATAGCACGGCAAACACAAGATAATTTTATAGTGGTTCGGTGCAACCAACACCTACGTCCACTCCCAAGATTCACTTGGGTCCACACTATAATCTCCTCAGATTACAGTTGAGTTGTTTTCCAAGCTCACAACTCAAACTTGTTGTTTTTCCGGGATCACAACGAACCCAGCTGGTTTTACTCGGGCTTACCAGCACAAAACCCTACACGTTGTTTTTCACGGGCTCACAACTAACCCAACACAAGCACTCTGGCTTGCAACGAGGTATATCAACCTCCACTGATTCAATCCACTGATTGAATCAGCAAACAATCAGAATAATAGTGTTTAAATAATGAAATGCTCCCCTTGAGCAAATATACAAATGAAGTATAAAATAAAGAGTTAGAAAAGCCTGATAGTATTGCAGATGATTGTGGCTTTGGCTTTCTTCCTTCTCTTTAACTCCTCTTGAAGTATTGAATCAGGCCTCAGCAAGATTCTTGACCGTTGAAAGCTTTGGAGTTGAGATGAAGCTTTTTCTCCTTTTGTTGAATGTAGAAAATCCTTCGATTTGATCTTTGAAAAGCTCTTGGATTTTCTTTTGACTTTTGTGGATTGAAGATCTGGAGCAGTCGGAACTTCCTCTTTGATTTTACTCCTTTTGAATCACTCTACTTTGAGCTAGAAGATTTTTCCAATAAGCTCTGTTTTTCCCTCTTTTTGAAAGATATTCTTTTCTCTCTTTTTGATTTTCAAAAAAATGTCTGATATGAAAAGAGCTCCTCTATTTATAGAATCTGCAAAAATATATCCGTTAGAGACAAGAAAAATAGCCGTTATTCAAAAAACTAACCGTTGGAGCTGAGTTGGCATCCGTAAAAATTTCGTCCAGATTTGCTGGAGTCGACTCATGCTTTTCCCGAGTCGGCTCGAGCTCGTCTTACCAAATATAGAAATGTTTATAAAGGTTAGGGGTTGACTCGCCAGAAATAAAGTGTCGACTCCTGATAGTCGGGAGTCGACTCGTGAAAGGCTTGGGGTTGACTCGCGAAGTGCTCAGAAAAACACTCTTCTGGTGTCTGAGTGGAGTCGACTCGCACAGTCAGGGAGTCGGCTCGACAGAATCAGGGGTCGACTCGACAAATTTTGTGGGTCGACTCGACACAGATGCACATTTCTGTACACTGAGTGGAGTCGACTCTGAAACTCAGGAGTCGGCTCCGGAACGTATCAAAAATCAGAAACTTTTCTGATTGACATTAAAATCATTCCAGATTCATTTTAATTCATTGTTTTGACTTGAATACAATAAAATAGACATTTAGAATTGATTCAAAAACTAATCCAAAAACTTATTGAATAAAACATGAATTATAACATTTCTTTTTGAAAGTTTGAATATTGAGCTTAAAGTTTCTTTCAAAATAGATTAGAGTCAAACTTTAACATTCTCATTGATTGTTCAAAATAAATTTGTTGCTCATTTACATAAACTCATTACATCTTTTAATAAACTCAATGGCTTTTAGTAATCATCAAAATCAAAAGGATTGGATCATATAATTTTTCTATAATCTTCCAACAGAACCCAATTCATCCCCCTCTTGGGTTGCCATCTGGGCCAACAATTGGTATCAGAGCAAGTACTCATTTGATTTTGGTCTAAAGATCAAGAGCTAAAGATCCAAATGGCAGCTCAAGCTAGTTCATCTTATTTAGAAGGTTAATCCACTAATCGACCTCCTTTATTTAATGGAACTAATTATAGTTATTGGAAAGCTAGGATGAAGATTTTTATTCAAGCACTTGACTATGACTTATGGGGAATCATAGTTAATGGTCCACACACACCCACAATTAGAGTAGACAACATGGTGATTCCTAAATCGGAAACGGAATGGGATGAATATGATAAGAAGTTGGCTCAGCTCAATGCTAAAGCCATGAATATTTTGTATTGTTCATTGGATGCAAATGAATTTAATTGAATTTCTACATGTATTTCTGCAAAAGAAATTTTGGATAGATTAGAGGTTACCCATGAGGGTACAAATCAAGTTAAAGAATCAAAAATTAATATTTTGATGCATAAATATGAACTATTTAGCATGAAACAAACTGAAACAATTACATGCATGTACACGAGATTCACTGATATTGTAAATGGATTGAAAAGTCTTGGTAAGACTTATACTAATTCTGAACTTGTGCGTAAAATTCTTAGGTCACTTCCAAGATCATGGGAAGCGAAGGTGACTGCAATCCAAGAAGCCAAGGATTTAAATGTTTTACCTTTGGAGGAGCAACTTGGATCCTTGATGACTCATGAGCTGACTATGAAGCAACATCAAGAGGAGGAAGTCAAGAAGAAGAAAACTATTGCTCTCAAGGCTGCAGAAAGTGAGGAAAGCTGCAGTGATGGTGATGATGATGAGGAGACTGCACTCCTTGCAAAGAAATTTAAAAGGTTCATGCAGAGAAGGAGACCCTTCCACAAGAAAAAGTCAGGAATAAAAATGGAAGGAGAAAAAGAGAAAAAGGATTGGATGATAACCTTCTTGCGGAGGGTGCTAGCACCTCTTTTCTTTTCAATTGATTTCTTAAATCAAGAAAGATTTCTTAATCAAGATCAAATCTTGATCAATTAAGAGAGAGAAAGGGATGTCCTAGAGAGAGAAAGGATGTTTTAGAGAGAGAAAGTAGGTGTTAGGCATCTAAGAGAGAGAAGGGAGGAGTTCGGCGTATCTATCGAAGGGGTATCTCTTCCCCTTTTATACATGAAAAGAAGGTTGTCGGTTCCATTAAAAAAAAGATTTTATTTCAACCACCCAACCATTCAACCATATCAAGTTGATAACAAATTATCCTAACAAATTTAGGATAATTTTTAAATTATCCTAATAAATTTAGGATATTTATTATCATGATAATGTTAGGGTTACAACCACCTAACCACATCCCTAAAAATTAGGAAATTGGTTATCTCATGAAACCAACGTTGCAACCTTGAATTTGGCTTCATGAGGATGCCCCAAATCATGGGGTTCCCTCCTCCATGACGTGGAGATGGGTCATGTCCATCTCATGGGCATGGATCCATCCTCCACGTGGCACGATTTCATCCCTCGGTTTAATTGGGTTTTCAAAAATCAAATCATGCCATCATATGGACCCAATTAAATACCATATTATTAATCTCAATTAATCTAAGCCATCCATCACATGGATCAAGCCTAATTAATGGATTTCATATGTACATCTCATGTACAAAAGGTCTCTCTCTTGAACACAAAATTCTTTTCTCTATGATGAATCCTATTCATCAATTTCATGTTCTCTCATTAAGATTGAGTTAAACGCAATCCTAATTAATTGGTTATCTAATTTGAATTAAGTCCAACTTAATTCCCATTTTAACTTCAACCAAAATCTTCTTAATGCGTGTGACCCATTAGGTCCCTTGACACGTTGGTAATAATCATGTCCCTAATATTGACCCTAAGGATGACTTGATCAGCACCTTGTCCAAGTCAATTCTTTAACCAAATCAACTCTTTGATTAAGTCAAAGAATCCATGATTATAGATCATGAGCGGCCTCTAGCAAAGCATAATGACCACCCAAGTGTTAAGGGTTTGTTGACGTGATCATCAACACCTGTTCATGAACGGTTACCGTATTCAATCCCTTCGTCACATATCAAAGATCAATCAGTGGTATGGAATGTGTCAATCATGTAATTGATCTTTGTTTACTTAATCTCAAAAAAATTGACTCATATGAATTAGAACTTCGAAACCATTTCGAATTCCAACTCAACCTTGCAAGGATTTATCAGTCAATTTAATCAATCAAGTGGCCGTGGGATACAACCCTTTCTATCAAGGAAGACGAATCCTGTCTTAATCAAACACCACCTTCATGTGCTTCATGTCATACCCAATCGACACCATATTTGCCACCCATGGCTAGAGCGACATTTGCATGTCGTCAAAGCATGATATTCCACACATGAGATGCAATGAAGAACTCAAGTCAAAGGATCACTCGTACCACTATCATTAGAGATCAACCATGACATAATATAGAATATCCATATGGGATCTCTGTGTGGGTCATCCAATGCATCATTACAATAACGACCATCCACACACCATATCCAAGTATCTTCATACTTCAGCTTGCAAGATCAACTGCTCACCATAAGGCTGAAGATATGCAATGTGTGCTAGTCTCAACGGCGTTCGACAGTGTCCAATACTGTCTACGCATCGACTATGGAAGTTTAAAGAATTAAACCATAATGTGCAATTTTGGATCTCACAATTTGTAATCTCTATTACAAATTCCATATGTACAGTTCGCATTCTTTTGAACTTTATCTCACAGGTTAAATATATCTAATATATATAAATTACACCCGGATATATAAAGAAACCAATAAATTTGATTTGCATTCATAAAGAAATATGTACAAACTAGCATCTAATCCGATTGGATTTAGGGTACACACTAACAACAGAACTACCAACCCATTGAGTTTTTTTTTTATTATTTCATTGACGAGATAGGTAAACTTAATTATCCCTGCAAATCTTGTTAATTGTACATGATTGCAATCAATTTTGATAATCATAAATAAAAAATTAATATCTTCAATATAAGAACATTTTATCTTTATATGAGAATATATAAAGATAATATATTATTTTTATATTATATAGATATTTTATTTTTTACTTTACATTTATATTGAATAAATTTTTTTTCTAAGGTCTCATAAACCTTTTCCCTTGCTGAGGATGAGAATTAAGTTGCGTATCAAGATTTGGCACGGAATGATGAGAGTGAGATGCAGATGGATGGATGATCTGACATGGAGACTATACAGACATCATTTTGTTGAAGGATGGCATATGTGGTTTTTTCTTTGATGGCTTTACTTCCTCATATTCTAATATTGAGGATATATCTGATATATTTGATTTGATGACATAATCTGATTGTGAAGATTGTTGTAAATGGATAGATCTTAGATGTTGTTAGGGTTTTATTTTAAAAATATACGATCATGTCACAATTATCGGACTAAGCCTTGTTTCGTAGCTGCAACAGAATCATCTCATTGAGTTTTATTCCATTGATGAGGTAGGTGAAGGCCGTCCACTGCAAGTCTTATCAACCATAAACTATTGCAACCAATTTTGACAAAGGTAGATGATAAATTAATTATATCTTAAATAGGAGGACAACCTAGGTGGCCTCGTTCAGTCAAGATCGTCATCACTGATACAGTTGCAACTAAAAATTGACATTCACAAAGAATTATTAATTTGGTAGTCCATGGTGACAAACTATCTCTCAGCTTCGAGCTGATGTTAATTTGTTTGGTTTTCAATCATCTCAGGACACAGCAAATCCAACTTATGGTCAATTTATATTGCCATTTATTTTTTCTGTGACCCCACGCAACAATAGAGCCTTGCGCCCAGTGTTACATTCTTGCTCGTGCTCGGCACAATGGTAAGAGACTATTTAACACTTGCTACGAGTTATGGATTTATCATTGGCCATGCATCCATTTCTAATCGTATGGTCTTGAACTCAGGTTGCAGGCCAGAGGCATCGTGGTGGGACCGTTTGGATCACCTGCTGGACATCCAAATCCGCCATGGAGCTGGCATTGATGCCATAGCCGTTAGGTACGAGAATAATGGCAGGATTGAAACCAGTCGATGATTTGGTGGTGGAGGTGGTGTGGAGCAATGTTTTAAAAATTAGATCGAATCGATCAGAAATTGATCATCAGTCCGATTCAGTTTTATTATTAAAATTAATTTTTATTATTTTATATTATTAAATTAAAATTTAATTATAATATTATCTGATCCGATTAAATTGATTTATTGGACCGAATCAATTGATCCGAATCCAAATATTAAGGCGGTTCGATGTTTAATTTTTCAAAACATGGGTATACTAGAGAACCGGTACATTAATTGAACTCTCTTGCTTTCGTCATTTGGTTGTGGAGATGGCGTGGAGAGCAAGGCATATTGAAAACTCTTTCTTCCGTCATTTGGTGGTGGAGATGGCGTGGAGCATGCGGCGTAATTTGATGAACCATTGGAATATGATGCACCCGAACCACATGCAGTGCATGGTTGCAAGGCAACAAAAATGCGTGCTAGGTGGCGTCACAAGCTCCTCCCACGGGGACGATTCAATTGGCTAATCGGACACCACCACCCACACGCACGCCAGCGAGATACTGACTCCCTTAAGGGTAATGTATTTATCTACGGCATGGCCTTGTAGCTGATTCGGTAAGAGCATAGGAATGATTTAAGAATATAATCAGAGGACGGACTAACTCAATTCCCACTTGTGATTGACAATAAGAGCTAGCGGCATATTAATTATAAGCTACTTCTATAGCTTCATGACATCTTTCCTTTTATTTATAATGCCCTGTTCTAATCATAGACAACAACTATTTGAAACTTGCATATTAAAGGGACCTGACTTTGTGAAAAGTACTTCATTAATTTAGTTAATTAGATGCAGATCCCCATTTTAAGAAATCCATATCAATTATGAACCACATGAGAACTATAATTTCTTTTCATTGGGTGGGGTTGGTGCCGATGAAGTTACCATGCTCCCCACTCCAATCAAAGGATTAGGGCGCAGGGCCTGAATTCTTTGTGAAATAGCTATGTCATAACAGTTATATATCTTTATTCATGGATTAGGATTAGGGCGCAGTTAATCTCTATGTCGGCAAGATGATAAAAACTCTTAAAAGCCATTGTGCCTTTGTGCGAACTATAATTCAAAAATTATTATGCTAGAACGTCTCATTTCATAACTGAATGTTGATTGTAATGGATAACAAGACGCATGGTTGTCTTTCATTATTAAATATAGCTGTCCGATTAAATCTGTTTAAAATATAAATTTCTCGACCTTGTTTGCGAACTTGGAACAATCTAACTACCAAAATAGATTGACGTTTCACGTTGACATATTAATTCTAAAATATGACTTACAAGTCCTTGTGTTGACTTTAAATTTGTTTAAAAAATGACTCGGTCATGAGCCTTGCGTTAGTTCTAACGATTTAGGTTGGTTGGCTCTCAATTGAGTATATCAAAAGATTCATAAAAAATCAATAATGATCAATAATAATGATCAATAAAAATCATGAAAATCATAAAAATGGACTAAATTTAAATTTATTAAATTAGATTTTTTTTTTTTTGGGGGGGGGGGGGGGGGGAGAATGAGTTAGTTATCCGGCTCTTTTTGATTCACGTTGAACCTGTTAAGATGAATGGCATGACTGAATTACGTAATCTAAATGGTATTGTCTAGTTATTGGAGTGGCACCCTGTTTTTGAATTTAAAGTGATCTATTTTGCGGAAACCTCATTTTAATATTAATATTGCATCAATTAGAAACCACCTTAGGACCATAATTCCTTTCCATTCGTTTGGTGTTGATGAAGTTGCCATCTTTCTGATGGAATGAAAGGATTAGGGCATAGAGCCTAAAATCTCGATAAAATATTCATGTGGAATAGCTGTCATAGCAGCTATATGTCTATTCATGGATCTAAATATAAGCATATGTAATCTCTACATTAGTAAAATGCCAAAAACTCTTAGGGTGCATTTGGATAGAAAATTTTATTTGAAATAAGGACTTTAGAATTTCAAAACCAAAATTCCTTATTTGGCTATTCTCAAGGAAAGATTTCTAAAATTTCATAAAATTTATAAATTCCTGATTATTTACAAATTCTACCCTTAGAGGTGTCATTTACAAATCCTCCTAAAAATTCACTTGAAATTAGTCAAAATATTTAATTTTATTTACGTATCAAAATATTCACATAAGTATTATAAAAATATATTTACAGAAATATTATTTATTTAAAAATATATTAATATTACACATATATAATATATTTATTAACAAATAATAATTTCGTAAATAAAATAACTTTTATTAAAAATAATATTAATAAAATATATTTATATAAATAATATATATTGCTAATATAATTTTATTAAACTAAAATATTTATGTAATTGAAATAATTTTTAATTTATGATTTATGTAATTAAATATTATTTTGTATTTTATAAAAATAAATGTTTATAAATAATGTATGATTAATTTATATATTTTTATTACATAAATTTACTTTTTGTTATAAAACATTTATAATGAAATAAAAATTTAATTAGAAACATTTCTAATATTATTTTTATTATTAAATAAATTTTTTTAAAAATAAAATATAAATAACTAGTAAATATAGTATTAATATATATATAAAAATATTATTGATATGTATAATAATAATAAATATTTAGTATTAATAATAAAATATTAATATTGAAATTAAAAATATTGATGTGTATTATTGAAATAAATATTAAATATTTATTACATAAATATTAAATATTTACATAAATATTAAAATATTTAAGTAAAATTAGATGAATTTATATAAATAATATTTATAGAAAACTTTATAATATCCAAACAAAATTTTATTTTAAAAATCAACTATCCAAACATAAAATTTATGAAAATTTAAAATTCTGAAATGTTATACTTTAAAATACTATGTTTTATAATTTCATAAGTTTCTAAAATGCCTCGTCCAAATGCAACATTAAGAGAACATTTAGTATGGGATGATCCATCTAGGATCCTCGATTCATAAGATGGTAATGAAATCATCCTATTCCATTGAATTGGGGCGATCCTATGTAGTGATGAGTACTCCTCTTGAAAATTTTAAACTAAAATTTATATATCAAAATATTCCTATTAATAGTAAATGTATTATAATAGCAATTTATATATATATAATATATAATCAATATATTGTATCATATATTATTATATTATTATGATTATATATATATTAATATTATATTATTGTATAATATTATTAAATTATATTATAGTATGTGATATTATGTATATAATAACATTAATATATTAATATATTATATATATATATATATTATTATATTATAATGTTATAGTAATATAATAGAAATACAATATGAATAATTTTATAGTATTATATGGTTAGTAATCTTGAATTGTCATACCATACCAAATATGATGGTATTAGATTACTGGTGATACTTAATCGCTATGATATAGTATATGAAACATGATTATCTTTAATCACTGAGAATTAGATCATCTTAAATTAGGATCACCAATTATCCAAAATAATTGGGATGATCCTAAAATGGCTGCTAAACGTATTCACTTTAAAGATTATTGTGCCTTTGTAGTGAGCTACGATTCAATTTGGCATACAAGAAAACAAATTGATGGATTTTCTTTTTTAAAAAAAATAATCAGAACAATGGGAATCACGTGGCCCATCAATATTGTGAACAGTTTTAACCAAAATTTCACAATCATATATAATTATTTGGTGGTCCATGATGACATGATCAATTCATATTGTCAATTTCTTTTATGACCCATGCATGTAATAATAGAGCATATCTGGCATGGCATATATTCTTGCCAAGCAAGCATGTTTTTGGGTCTATAAATAGCCGTTGTTCCTTCATTCGATCGTCTAACCAAACGAAGGAAAGAAAACAAATTCCATCCCATTATCTTGCATCCTCTCGGCACAATGGTAAGACTACACTTTAAACTTGCCCTGAGTAATGGTCGGCACAATGGTGTTGCATCCGGTGTTGCACTTGACCTGCTTTCAAGCCTCTTATTGAGCAATGTCATTTATTGCTTTAATTTCTTTTAACAATCTCATTTCTGACTCTATACTCTCTTTTAGCACATCCACAGAAACATCATTATGTCCAATAACTTTATCTGAATAATTATAATGGTACGGTCTTTTAGTTGTACGTTCTGGGAAGTGCATTTCCAATGTGAGACTTATTGCTCCTCAAGTGAATTTGATTCAAATTAGTTTGCCTTTTGAAGTACAGATCGATTGTGCAGGAATGGCAGTAGCAAATCTTTTGTACTATCATGAAATGTTCAGAAAGAGGTTTCCTAATTAATATGGGAGTTATGTATTTAGAGTTTATTTCTTACCTTTGCTTTGCAGCTACGCTTTTTGGTCATGCTTTTTTAAAAAATAATAAAAAAGTTGACAACCCTCAACATATACAATATATATATATATATATATATATATATATATATATATATGCTTTTTTTCTTGTTTAAATTGAATAATAAAAATAATCCTCAACAAGTCAACGTAAAAAATGGCAACCTTCCGTTCGCCACATGCCCTAGGGAAAGATTTTGAATCACACTTGAAAGATGGCATTCCCATGGTATTTTCTCAAAATCGTTATATATTTATTTTTATGAGGTTATCAGCCAACAAGCGGTGGTTGACATGGTGCATCCGGTCAAATTACTTTCTTTAAATCTCATCCAAGTTGACAAATTTGAAGAGGTTCAAAGCTGCAGTTTAATTTAGACAAATACCAGGTAAGAATCTAGAGTCGTATGGACTTTCTCAAATACTAGCATTTAAATCGTGTATATTGTTAGCGCGTTCTATTGCTTTAAAAGAGTGATCTTTTTTAAAAATTCACGTAGACGAGAAATTAAACAGAAGAGCGCGACTTCAGTACAGAAGTCGTCCCGATCCCATGGAGGGAAGCACGTCCGGTTCTTTGTCGCACGTCACGGCTTCTTTTCCTGGCTGCGGCTTCCGTGAGAAGATTACGTAAGTGGAGAGTACGTGACGGAGAGAACGTGACTCCATGAGAAGATCACGTGAAAGAAGAGGCTGTGGCTTCCGTGAGAAGATTACGTACGTAGATGGAGAGAACGTGACTCAGTGAGAATATCACGTGAAAGAAATAAAAATTTAAGAAAATAGATGAGTTTAAAAAATAAAAAAATAAAAAAAAGATTAGGCAGGTAATCGAAGCGGAGGAATCCATTCTTTGTACTGCATGTTATTTTAAGACTAAGATATGCATTCTATCCTCAAACTTTCGCTTAACATTCATTTTGACGGTCAAACTTCTTTTTTGTTACGATTTTATTTTCATGTTTAAAGAATATTAATTTTTTTTTATATTTCATTACTTACAGATGAGCAATGAATTTGGATAATCTAAATATAGATATCGAATCCAATTCGATAAATTGGATTGGTTCAATTCTGAATATTAATACGATTGATTTTTAGTCTAAAACTCTAAAACTGATTTCCATTAGGTTGATTCTTGATTTTGAAGTTTGGTTCTTTGGTTTTGACATGAAAACCCATCGCTCCTTTTTGATAGATTTTTTTCAAAAAAAATTAAAGTGCTTCCAAGAACTAAACCTAAGACACCATATACACTTTATGAGTATCATCTCTACTAAAAGATTTTAAGTATTAAATTAGCCAATAAATACTATGCATACCTTTTTCCTATTGAACATGGTTAAAAGAAAAAGTTTTAATCATTAAATAACATATGTGTCTAATAAAAAAGAAAAAAAAATCAATTCTATCCTACAACTAGCTCAAAACCAAACTGATTTGATAAAGTTAGTTCCGAGTTAGTTTCAAGGTAAGATTAATTTGGTTTTCGGTCTAAAATTTTGAAATCAATCGCGATTGGATTGATTCTAGGTATTTTTTTTTTTTTTTGGAAGAAACGGGCAATCACACTCGTCTAGTGCGGATCAACCCAGATACATCAGAATGTAAAATTTGCATCAGTACAGGGGGGCAGGGATCACCCACCCTCCAAAGCCTATAACCTGAATGCTGAGCCACGACCGCCGCTGCCCAGTCAGCAGCCGTGTTGGCTTCGCGAAAAACATGACGGATCTGGGCCGTATCCACCTGCTGAAGCATAGTCCAAATGTCCCTGAGGATCGGATTAGTGGAGACATCAGGAACACTTTCCTTTCGCATCCACTGTATAACAGTCATAGAGTCTCCCTCAATCACAAGCCTCTGAGCTCGAAGAGTCTGGGAAGCATAAGAAATACCAGCCCAAGCAGCATAAAGCTCAGACATAGGGACAGAGGAGTCCAGAGAGCCGAATCCACCAGCCGCCAACAAATCACCTTGAGGCCCACGAATGATGAAAGCCGAACCAGCTAGTCTGCCACGGACACTCCCATCAAAGTTGATTTTGACATACCCTGGAGGGGGGGGCTCCCAAGAGATGAAAACCGTACGACGGTTCGCTGCCGAAGCAGCAGGGGAACCCCAGAGGCCAGAGATGTCATAACCAACGGAGTGAATAGCACGGGCACAGTCCGCAGCCACAGATCTGATCCTTCTTACAATCTGATGTGAAGAGATACAGTCCTCCGAGAAAATGATCTGATTCCTCGATAGCCAAATCTGGTAAGCCGTCACCGCCCAAAGACCACGAATATGCTGAGGAGCCTTCCGAAGATCCTGGAAAAAGATAGAACGAGGGGAGCCATACTCATCCACTCTATAGCCATACCCCAACTGATGCCAAATCCCAGTAGCTCTTGGGCACTTGAAGATAGCGTGGTCAGTAGACTCATCCTCCAAACCACAGAGGGGACATGTCGGCTGGATAGACAGGCCCCTATGAGAGAGCAGAGCACATGTCGGTAAACAATCCCAAAGCAGCTTCCAGATAAAGAGCTGAACCCTAGGAAGAGTAGGAAGCGACCATATCCACGCAGCGTCCTTGGATTCCTGGGGCTGAGACCTAAAGATCTCCATAAGGTCCCTGAAAGGAGCCCTAGAGAGGGAGGATCTCTGCCATAATCTCACATCACCCGAGGGGCCCGAGACAATAGGAATAGAAAGGATCCGCTGAGAAAGTTCATCACCAAAAAGGCGGGTCACCATTTGGATATTCCAAGAGGGGGGATCTGATGAGATCATATCCTTAACCCTCAAGTCAGAAGGAATATCAGAGCTGATAAATGAAGGCCACCGAGACAGAGGAATCTCAGAAATCCATGATTCCTGAATAGCATCAATAGAATGGCCATCACCAACCATCCAAGAGACATTCTGCATGATATAGTCACCAACCTGACACACCTCCTTCCAAAAGAAGGAACATCCCCTGGGCGGCAATATGAGCTCCCCTGACCTCCAATCACCATATCTCGCACGCATCACAGAGCTCCAGAGGCAGTGCGGCTCCAAAAGAAAGCGAGAAGCATGTCTAGCCAACAAAGCTTGTCGCCTAACCACCAGGGATTGAATCCCAAGACCCCCTTCCTGAATAGGCCTACAGATCATGTCCCACGATAAGAGATGTATACCATGCCCGTCTTGCATAGAAGCCCATAAGAAGTCTCTAAAGTATCTCTCAATCCTCCTCAAACAGGTAGTCGGAATGGCCACATTCGACAGCATATAGAGCGGAAGAGAGGAAAGGACCGACCGGATAATAGTAAGACGGGCCATCATAGATAGATCTGTGACATGCCAGCCGTCGATACGCTGCCGTACCCGCCTTTCTAGATCCGCAAAGTCAGAACAACGAGGACGTCTGCCAGTCATAGGGATCCCCAGATACATGAATCGATCGGTCTGAATAGAGATTCCCAACCGATTATTTATAGCTACTCTGGTGGATCTAGGAGTCTTCGGGCTAAAGCAAATGGAAGACTTCTGAAGATTGACCTTCTGACCCGAAGCCTGACAATAGCGCTGAATAATGGAATCAAAGGTTGCCGCATTAGCTGTAGAAGCCTGACCCAAAAGGATGCAATCATCGGCAAACAAAAGATGAGATATGGAAAGGCCCACATCCCCCACCACAAAAGGGGTAATCCTCAGATTAAGCTGAGCCTGATGAAGAGCTCGAGAGAGATCGTCCGCCGCCAAAATGAATAGAAGGGGGGATAGCGGGCATCCCTGACGTAAACCAACCGATGAATAGAAGAACTCCGATGGGCTCCCATTGACGATCAAAGAGAAAGAGGGCCTCTGAATACAGGCCATAACCCAATCGATAAACATCTCAGCAAAACCGAACTCCTGAAGAGAGCGATGCAAGAAGGACCAGCTCAGTCTATCATATGCTCTCTCCATATCAAGCTTAATAGCCATAAGACACCGACTGGCAGGGGCTCTATGAAGATCATGCATAAACTCCTGAGTGATGAGGACATTGTCCGAGATAGATCGTCCTCTAATAAACGCCCCCTGCTCCTCTGAAATAATACGAGGGATCACGGCACGGAGGCGGGAATTAACTGAACTCATTCAACATAATCCATGCTCACCCTTGCCATTACATAGGATCAGCTAAAATTGATGGAATAGCTAATACATTATTGTAATACGAATATATGGGCTGATTGAGAGGATGACACCTCAACTATTCTATTAAATTTATTGACCTCATGCAATGCAATGCTAGAAATATAACTTCGTTGAAACATGAGGAACTAAATTATAACAATTAAAAGTTTAGGTATGAAAATAAATTTTGATGAAAATTTAAGGACCAAAATAGGACTTGTTCAACCCCAGACTTTTTCTATATATTTTTGTTATTTTTTAAAATTTTCTTTCCCTCTCTATATTTGAAATCATCAGCTTGGTTTCATCAAATTGCAACTCTGCAGTGCATCAATACATAGCGTAACATTTAGAATACAATATTCTACATACTATTTTTTTTTAATGATAAGCAATTGGTTATGGTGGAGATGTTTGTGTTGTTTTCCCTTTTTTTCTTCCTAAAAAACTAAAGAAAAATATTAATATTATATTATTATATAATATTATTAAATTATATTATACTTTGTAATATTATGTATATAATAATATTATAATATATTATAATATATGATTTAATTTAATATATTATAATGTTATAGTAATATAATATAAATATAATATGGATAATTTTAGTATTATATAGTTAGTAATCTTGAATTCTCATGCCATGCCAAATATGATGATATTAAATTATCGATGATCCTTAATCACTATGATATAGTACATTAAACATGAAGATCTTTAATCATTGGGGATTAGATCATCTCAGAATAAGAATCATCAATGATCCAAAATCATTGGGGCGATCCTAAAATGATTGTATCCATCTTAAAGATTATTGTGCTTTTGTAGTGAGCTATAATTCAATTTGGCATACAAGAAAATAAATTAATGAATTTTTTTTCTGAAAAAAAAAATGAGAATAATGTGTCTCACGTGGCCCATCAATGTGAACAGTTGCAATCAAAATTTGACAATCTCTATGGTTGATGCTGATGTTTGTTTGGTTTTCGGGGTCATCTTGGGGCACAGAAAAGCTAGCCAATGATCAATTAATATTATTACTTTTTGTCATTTTTTTTAATGAACCCATGTAATAATAGAGTTTCTGTGGCATGGGATGTTCTCGTCAAGCAAGCATGTTTATGAGTCTATAAATAGCCGTTGTTCCTTCATTCGATTGTTTATCCAAACAAAGGAAAGGAAACGAATTCCATCCCTTTATCCGGCATCCAGTGTTGCTTTCTTGCTTACGGCCAGTACGATGGTGAGGCTCTTTTAACTTGCTCGAGTATTGGATTTATCACTGGCCATCCATGTTTGATCGTACGGTCTTGAAACCGGGTCGCGTGCTCGAGGAGTCCAAGTGGGACCGTTTGGCGGGAGCGGAGGTAATGATTTTGTAATGGAATCTGCCGATGAGCTGGTGAGCATCAAAGTCAACTATGGAGATGTCATCTATGCTATAACCGTTACGTACGATATCAATTTGAGGCGTAAAACCCTTACATTTGGTAAGCCAGATGATAAGAAGAGCTCCCAGCAGGTATTTTAGACTCTCTTTCTTTGTTACGAAAGCTTGCACACATACGAGATAGCCATCTTGCATTACATCAATGAGTTTCAAATACGTAACCATTGTATATCATCAAGATAGTCCAGTACTAGTTCAATTAACCTATCTAAAATCATTCAAAATATAAAATTATTTAAAATTATATAATCATAAAAAATTAAATAAAAATTAATTAATAGCAAATAAATTTGAACTATAAAATGTTATAAGCATATTAGATCGACTCTGATATCATTTTTAATTAACGTCTTAAATTCATCTGCTGGCTTAATTAATATGTTAGTGAGTTGAAATCATTTTTTTTTTTAACTGGAGTGAAAATTAATTGATGTTAAATAAATTTGAGTTTTAAGTACTCTGGAATATTACAATGCATATGTAATATAATGCATGTGGAACTCTTCTTTGAAACAAAACGCACGCTAGGTTGGGTGAGGGGCTCACCGACGATCATTTTTGAAATGCTTGGCTTATCACGCACCAACTACACCAACACTAACGAGCCTTACTTACGCATAGGCATGAACTCCCTTGAGCTGATGACCTCGTAAATAATTCAATAAGAAACTATTATCATAACGTTTTATGTAGTTTTTTTATGATTGTTTGGGACTCGTACGTTATGCTACAAACATATATATGAGTCCATTAAGATAGATGATGCACATGAACCCTGAACATCAAAAGCGCTTTGACCATTTCGTGTTTTGATAGGCTTTCAGTCATGCCTGCAATATTTTGACTCGAGTCAACTGAAATGGGGAGTCTGACACATGTGCGTTTAATATATATATATAGTCTTTTCATGCAATAAGCTTGATCATCTAATGAAGCATTCATTCGTTGTAAAAGAAGACTTTTTTTTTTTTGCAGATAAAATTTGAGGAAGGGGAATTTCTTAGCAAGATATCAGGCTATTTTGGTTCACATGGGGAAGAAGATGTCGTGAGGTCTCTCACCTTTCGAACCAGTCAACTCACTCAAAACAATCAAATCGTTTATCACACATATGGACCTTATGGCCCAGAGGAAGGTTGTGACACCCGGTTCATGTGAACCAGCCTTGGTTCAGATGAACCAAACCCTATCGGTTGGTCTTCCCTACCTGTTGGTTTTCCCAGATGGACGTTTCGCTCCAGGTAAAGCGATAAGTCGTAACTCTTAAAACCGAGGCGTCACACGGGGGATTAAATAGAGGATGGAGGGTGACCTCCCTCCTCCTGCCCGGCGTGCGCGCGTTCTGCAGGTAACTTTCGTAACCATGCCTGAGATAGAGAGAGGGAGAGAAAGTCTGGTAGAGGGAATTAGAGAGAGAGAGTATCAGGAGAGAGCCAGATAGAGAGAGAGAGAGAGCGCCTGAGACAGAGAGCGGGAGATGAGCCAGTGCCGGCCGAATTCCTTGGTTCAGGCCCGGCGGCGTGCTCGCCGCCTCGCCGGGCCTGAGACTTGGCCGGCGACCACGCCGGCGCCGGGGGAGGCGTCCGGCGGGGTAGTGGTGGAGAGAGAGAGGAGAGAGAGGGCCAATTGGCCCTTCTCTCTCACGGTGGCGAACCGGCTTCCGCCGGTTGGTTCGGGCCCGGCGGCATGCTCGCCGCCTCGCCGGGCCCGAGCATCGGCCTGTCGCCTCCACCGGCGCCGGGCGAGCGTCCGGTGGAGGTCCGGCCGGCCAAGGTGGCCGGCCGTGCCGCCGGCACGATTAGAGCCGTGCGGACGGGAAGAAGGAAAAGCATCAAATTCAAATGGAATTAGAGAAATTGGAGAGAATGGATTGTTGGAGGTGGTTGGCGGTGGCGGAAGCCGTCTCCGGTCCGGCCAATGGTGGCCGGACCACCTCCAAATTGCCGGAGAGACCGCCGGCGTGGTAACAGGCCGCGCGGAGAGAAGGAGAGAGGAAGAGAAATTGGGAGAGAGAGGGGAGGAAGGAGGCCGGCCGCGGCGGCGGCCGGCTCCGGCCCGGTCTCCGGTGGCCGGGCCGGACGGAATTAGGCCGGCGGCGGCCCTGGCCGCCGGCCGGAAGCTGTCCCCTGTTTCGGGCAAAACAGGGGAGCGGGGATCAAGTGCTAGAGTGGGCCGGCTGGGCCGGCCTAGTTTGGGCCCTATTGGGCCGTGCGGCGAGAGGTTTTGGGGCTGAGTTTTGGGCCCTGTAACGGGCCGAAAAATAGAAAATAAAAATATGGCTAGAATCTGGATTAATTCTAGTTTCTAAGGATATTTTTACTTCCCCATTTGGGTGAGTATCGAGGGAGTTATGCGAGCCCGAAGTTGGGCCCGTGAGCTGGTCTGGGTGGGGTGTTAAAAAGTCAAATTTATTTCAGATTTCAGTGAATTGATTATGTACATTGATCCTGTAGGTACCCAGACATCTAATTAGTTGAAGTATCATTTGGATTTTGCGTAGAAGGTAAGTAAGACTATTATGCAAAATTTTTAAATTGAAATATATATAGTTGCATGCATTTTTGAAATTATTTGAATTGTCTATATAGCATGGAATTATGGATTTCAAATGATTTGATTTATTCATGCATATGCCAGAAATGTGACTGTATGTATAACATGTTATGTGGCTACATGTATGTTCTAATAGCTGTGCAAACCACTGTGAAATAATGTGAGATACATATGCATGATGTAGTTGCGATGGAAATGTTAAATAGATTTATATGTGTCGCCGCGGTTCTCCTTTACTATGGCCCCACACATTGTGGTTGTGTTCTGTTATGATATGGCCTCACACACTGGAGATGTATTCTGTTATGTTATGGCCTCACACACTGGAGATGTATTCTGTTATGTTATGGCCTCACACACTGGAGATGTATTCTGTTATGTTATGGCCCACATATTGTAGACGTGTTCGGTTATGGTTGACCCCACATGTTCTATGATGTGTTCTGTTGAGTTCCTATGGCCACATACATTGATGAGAGTGTGTTCTGTTGAGTTTCTATGGCCACATACATTGAGGATAGTGTGTTCTGTTGAGTTCTTATGGCCACATACATCAAAGATAGTGTGTTCTGTTATGGTATGGCCCCACACACCAATGTGTTCTATTGAGTTTATATGGCCACACATCTGGAGGATGTGCTCTGATAGAGGTATTGCAGGGCCGTGGGACACATAGGAAATCTATAATTATATAAACAATGGGTTTGCTAGAATGTATACACTGATGCTTATGGGAGGTTCGAATTATGTTAAGATGCATATGTTGATAGCATGTTAAATACAAATTATGACATGATGATTGATATGATGATTAAATTGTATAATAGGCTTACTTACTGAGTGTAAACTCATATCATTCTTCTAATGTTTTTGTGTCAGAGCCACGGAACTGAAGATGGATAATAGAGATCGATGGATCTTGTGATAAATAAAATAATGATCCAGTATTGTGCTGTAATTCCAGTATCAATTATGTGTGTAGGGCTTATAGCCCAAACTTTATGGTGTGTAGGGTTTGTAACCCAAAAACTTTAGTATCCAGTTATGAACCTGGTTGGTTTATATATTCTCATATGCATGTTTGAAGAATTTTGTAACGCCTTGCGTGCCCGGCACACGGCGGGTTGTCACCCTAGCCAATATTTGGGTCTGGGGCGTGACAGCTTAAGTGGTATCAGAGCTTGGGTTATGACCCTAGGGACACGGACATATTGACATGATAACATGTAGAGAACTTATGACCCTAGGGACACAGACATATTGACATGATAACACGGAGAGAACATATTTTGATGACATTATATTTAGAGACACCTGACACATTAGTTAACCACATCCAATTTACCAGGAATTAGTTATGACTCACCATACTAGGAGCCAACTGTTTGAGGAGGACTCTCTGGCCGGTAATGTTGATCAGCTGATGGGTTAAGGAACTACTGGAGGTATGGCCCCTGCCAACCCAGTAGGAATTGAGTACCAGCGATTCCAGTCCGAGATGCTTCAAGCTCTCTCGGGTATGGCGCAGTCTATGCAGGACATGCAGCATCAGAGTGCGCAGCGGAAGCGTGGTGGGCCCATAACCCACAGGACCCAGGTTATGATCTTAGGGACATATGCATATTGATACTCTAGGCAAAATACTGGGATGACACTGAGACAATTATGACCTTAAAGGAATTTCATGAATTATGCTTTGGAAGTTTGAAATTTAAAGTTTATCAAGAATTACAAATTTGATGGGGATTAAGAATGAACCATCGCAAGCCAATGATATTATGCGGACTCCCTGACTGGTAGCCTTGACCAATGGGGAGGTCAAGGGGCTTCTAGAGGTTTTAGCTCTATCAAACTTGTTGGAAATGATTCGTAGCACCTTTAAATAATATGGGAGATGAAATTTTAATTGGATATGCAATAAAAGACTGATAAATATATGGAATAAACATAGTAGTGGAAAATTTCAATTGATGACTAATATGACTAAGATAATATCATTATGTCCATATTGCTATTGAGTTGATATGTGGATTTGAAGTTAGTAAATCTAAATTGAATGTGGATGTATATAGTGAATTTTTAAATGTGGAACTTACATTGTTGATATTATAAGTTTAAGACTATGAGCTAATCTGCTGGTTATATGGATGATTAATATTGATGATATTTTGGGAATGAAATAGTTAACTACATATTTTTGATCAATTACAATTGAGTACTTTTGAATTTGAGTCTGGATGGATAAGTATATATAGTGAATTTTACTAAGAGAACTTTTATTATGGATATTGCATGTTCAAAACTGATTGTTAATTTGCTAGATGTGGAGATGGTTGATATTGATGCTAATGAAATAGTTGACTGCATATTATATCTTGATGGACCATTTAGGAAGATTATAAAATTTTAAATTCTGAGACAATTACTGTTTAAGTTTTTGAGAGCAGTAGACTCTATTAATCTTTAGAACTGATTTTAGCTATAAATGATCAAATAATTTGATGGTAGAACATGAAAGATTTTAGCAATAATGAGAATAAGATAAACTCTACTGATAAAGAATTTCATGGGGATTTTCATCTCTTAATAGATTTCTAGATCAAGATATCTATTCATAGATTATCGTGCATACTTATTGTACCTTTCTTCATAATTCCTAAGGAGACATCTTTTTCCAGGATGGATCAATTATCAATCATCCATCAGTGGCATAATTATTGTTAAGAAAATAGGAGGGAGATGATTTTATGTTGATTATTATCAGTTATGGATTATGGTTAACGGTACATCTATTATCACTTTCAAGTCATAGAGAGATTACTATAATTTTCAATTATGTCTTTGGATGGTAAGTGCATTTTAATCTTTATTGACCTTATAAGTCTTATATCCATCTGAGCTAGATTGGTGAAGTCACTGAGAGATATTTGAAGGGTTTAAATTAGTTGGTCGTGTTATGGCATGAGACATTGCATAATCTATAGATGATTTTAATAATCATTGGTAACGAAATAATCGATTCAAGAATTTGAATCATTTAAATTGCATTATTCATTGAGGATATACTGACCTATTCATGAGAAATTGATTGGTTATGGTGGTATTATTGATAATTATGAAGGAAATAAAATAATTATATACTGATGATTAATGAAGGCACTATTATTCAAAGAAATTAAATTAGTGGATTAAGATAATTATGAAAAATATCCTAAATGATTGGCTTAATGTTCATTGATGTTAGCTTGAAGTATTCAAGAGTAAAAAGTATGTTATGATGATTGAAATAAGTATTGTAATGATTAGTGGCACATTCAACTATTTATGAGTTGAGAGAGCATTCGAAGAAAATTATCTTATATTTAATTTACAAGAATTTAGAATTGTCTCATCGAGGAATTAAAAATACCTGATGTGTTACTAACCTTAAGAATGGATGACATAATACATACGATGGATTCTATGATATTTATAATGATTATGTTGTGTAAAAAAAAAAAATGACAGGAAAGAATGACTTCTTAAGGAATTAATTTTATTTGGTTGAAAGATTAAATTAATTTTGAAAGTTGGACATGTCATTTGGGTACTTGGGAATGAAATAAAAGTTTGCTAGTGAGTATCTTTAATGGTACAAAATTTATGGACATTTAATTTCGAGGATGAAATTTTAGTGGGTTAAATGTTAATATTTGGTTTAATGGTAAACGGTGTAAATTGAGTCTGAACCCAATCGTCTTACTCTCCTAATTCGATGATGTCTTCATAAAGCTTAGTGGATTAAGCTGAATTTATGCGCAGCCTTCTACCCTCAAATAGATGGAAAATCTGCATGAACCAATTAGATTTTGATGATATACTGCAAGCCTGTGTAATAGATTTTGGAGGTGCTTGGCATAAATTTTTACCTTTAGTGAAATTGCTTATTTGATTACCAAGCCTACATTCAAATGGATTCATTTTGTTGTCTATAATAAAAGGTGTAAATTTTATTGAGATGAAGTGTGAGAGAGAAAATTTTGATTACTGAGCTGGTTTAGCAAATATGAGAAAGTATCAAAGCAGCTTCATGTAGCTCAGAGTTAATAGAAAAGTTATGTTGATGTTAAACAGAAAGATTTGAAGTTTCAGGTTGAAGATCATTTGGAAATTTTACTAACTAATGACGTGATGAGATTTGTGTTTAGAGGTGAATTAAGTCCACAATAAATTGGGCCATTTGAGATGTTGATCAAGGAATAGGAGGTGGCTTATAACTTAGCACTATCTTCATTACTCTTTGGGGTATTCAATGAGTTTCACATCTTTATGACTGAGGAGGTGTATTTCAAACCCCCGTTATGTGTTAGAACTTGAACCGATTTAGTTTAAGAAAGAATTGACCTATGATGATCATCCTGTGCACATTGTGGACCGCAAGGATTAAGTTCTGAGATGGTGTAGTATTCCGTATGTCGAAGTTCTAAGGAGAAAATGAAAAAGAAACATCCACAATTGTTTGTATCTTATTACAGATCAACGATGTATCGATGACGGTGACTTTTGAATAAAAATTGTGGATTTGTATTCCCTTGGATGTATATCAAATTTCGAGGCCGAAATTTTTATAAGGAGGGGAGAATGTGACACCCGGTTCATGTGAACCAGCCTTGGTTCAGATGAACCAAACCCTACCGATTGGTCTTCCCTACCTGTTGGTTTTCCCAGATGGACGTTTCGCTCCAGGTAAAGCGATAAGTCGTAACTCTTAAAACCGAGGCGTCACGCGGGGGATTAAATAGAGGATGGAGGGTGACCTCCCTCTTCCTGCCCGGCGTGCGCGCGTTCTGCAGGTAACTTTCGTAACCATGCCTGAGATAGAGAGAGGGGGAGAAAGTCTAGTAGAGGGAATTAGAGAGAGAGAGTATCAGGAGAGAGCCAGATAGAGAGAGAGAGAGAGCGCTTGAGACAGAGAGCGGGAGATGAGCCAGTGCCGGCCGAATTCCTTGGTTCAGGCCCGGCGGCGTGCTCGCCGCCTCGCCGGGCCTGAGACTTGGCCGGCGACCCCGCCGGCGCCGGGGGAGGCGTCCGGCGGGGTAGTGGTGGAGAGAGAGAGGAGAGAGAGGGCCAATTGGCCCTTCTCTCTCACGATGGCGAACCAGCTTCCGCCGGTTGGTTCGGGCCCGGTGGCGTGCTCGCCGCCTCGCCGGGCCCGAGCATCGGCCTGTCGCCTCCACCGGCGCCGGGCGAGCGTCCGGTGGAGGTCCGGCCGGCCAAGGTGGCCGGCCGTGCCGCCGGCACGATTAGAGCCGTGCGGACGGGAAGAAGGAAAAGCATCAAATTCAAATGGAATTAGAGAAATTGGAGAGAATGGATTGTTGGAGGTGGTTGGCGGTGGCGGCAGCCGTCTCCGGTCCGGCCAATGGTGGCCGGACCGCCTCCAAATTGCCAGAGAGACCGCCGGCGTGGTAACAGGCCGCGCGGAGAGAAGGAGAGAGAGGAAGAGAAATTGGGAGAGAGGGGGAGGAAGGAGGCCGGCCGCGGCGGCGGCCGGCTCCGGCCCGGTCTCCGGTGGCCGGGCCGGACGGAATTAGGCCGGCGGCGGCCCTGGTCGCCGGCCGGAAGCTGTCCCCTGTTTCGGGCGAAACAGGGGAGCGGGGATCAAGTGCTAGAGTGGGCCGGTTGGGCCGGCCTAGTTTGGGCCCTATTAGGCCGTGCGGCGAGAGGTTTTGGGGCTGAGTTTTGGGCCTGTAACGGGCCGAAAAATAGAAAATAAAAATATGGCTAGAATCTGGGTTAATTCTAGTTTCTAAGGATATTTTTACTTCCCCATTTGGGTGAGTATCGAGGGAGTTATGCGAGCCCGAAGTTGGGCCCGTGAGCTGGTCTGGGTGGGGTGTTAAAAAGTCAAATTTATTTTAGATTTCAGTGAATTGATTATGTACATTGATCCTGTAGGTACCCAGACATCTAATTAGTTGAAGTATCATTTGGATTTTGCGTAGAAGGTATGTAAGACTATTATGTAAAATTTTTAAATTGAATATATATAGTTGCATGCATTTTTGAAATTATTTGAATTGTCTATATAGCATGGAATTATGGATTTCAAATGATTTGATTTATTCATGCATATGCCAGAAATGTGACTGTATGTATAACATGTTATGTGGCTACATGTATGTTCTAATAGCTGTGCAAACCACTGTGAAATAATGTGAGATACATATGCATGATGTAGTTGCGATGGAAATGTTAAATAGATTTATATGTGTCGCCGCGGTTCTCCTTTACTATGGCCCCACACATTGTGGTTGTGTTCTGTTATGATATGGCCTCACACACTGGAGATGTATTCTGTTATGTTATGGCCTCACACACTGGAGATGTATTCTGTTATGTTATGGCCCACATATTGTAGACGTGTTCGGTTATGGTTGACCCCACATGTTCTACGATGTGTTCTGTTGAGTTCCTATGGCCACATACATTGATGAGAGTGTGTTCTGTTGAGTTTCTATGGCCACATACATTGAGGATAGTGTGTTCTGTTGAGTTCTTATGGCCACATACATCAAAGATAGTGTGTTCTATTATGGTATGGCCCCACACACCAATGTGTTCTGTTGAGTTTATATGGCCACACATCTGGAGGATGTGCTCTGATAGAGGTATTGCAGGGCCGTGGGACACATAGGAAATCTATAATTATATAAACAGTGGGTTTGCTAGAATGTATACACTGATGCTTATGGGAGGTTCGAATTATGTTAAGATGCATATGTTGATAGCATGTTAAATACAAATTATGACATGATGATTGATATGATGATTAAATTGTATAATAGGCTTACTTACTGAGTGTAAACTCATATCATTCTTCTAATGTTTTTGTGTCAGAGCCACGGAACTGAAGATGGATAATAGAGATCGGTGGATCTTGTGATAAATAAAATAATGATCCAGTATTGTGCTGTAATTCCAGTATCAATTATGTGTGTAGGGCTTATAGCCCAAACTTTATGGTGTGTAGGGTTTGTAACCCAAAAACTTTAGTATCCAGTTATGAACCTGGTTGGTTTATATATTCTCATATGCATGTTTGAAGAATTTTGTAACGCCTTGCGTGCCCGACACGCGGCGGGTTGTCACCCTAGCCAATATTTGGGTCTGGGGCGTGACAAAGGTACTCCTTTCTCCGTTCCTGTGGTGAACGGTAAGATCATTGGCTTCTTTGGACGCTAAGACCAGTTTATTGATGCAGTTGGAGTTTCCGTGGAGCTCAACTAGCATTAGCAGACCAAAAAAGAAGTTACCCCTCTCGTGTGTGTACTCTAGTAAATAAGGATGCAAAGAAGCTGTATCAGTGTTCTTGTGGGCGTCCAATTAAAGAGTTGAATAGTATGTGTCTTTAGGAGGGGCTTCTTTTGATGTGTAATAATAAATAAGGATTGTATGAACTCGTATGTCGTTATCCCTGCGAACTTTGTTTACTAGTTTAATAAAATGTTGGTTTGATGCAAGGGAAATAGTTGCGGTTGCAAGTTCATGTAAGATCCTTTAAAGGATCTTCTTTAATAAACATAATGGTCAAGATGTTAGAATAAATGATTTTACATGAAAACATACCCAAAAATACGTACCTTGATCCATTGATATTCGTTCTTCGTTGACGAGGAACGAGAAGCTGCGTATGTGTTAATGACAGATTGAGTTTCTTCCTCTTTCCTAATTCCCTTTTCTTATCTGTTTTGATGGTCAAACGACTATATATAGAGAGAGGACCAATCCGATAATACGATAAATTTATTTTTATATCAAAGAGAGGTTATCAGATAACAACTTTCCAAAGATAAACCAATAGGAAATTAGCTTTATTAAACCATCATAATCTCTTAAATTTAAATATATGATAAAATCAGATATCATATTTATCATTTAGAATAAATAAATGATAAATCAATCATATATCCACGTGGGCCACATAAAAGGAAACGCTAACATTCTCCCACTTGGCCCATGTGAGATATTAAACATACTGGTTTAATAATCAATCATAATGCGCATAACAAAAGCTAAAATCCTTCATAATATTGGTCAAACATGAAATCATCATTAAGCAAAAAACTAATAAGGATCATGGCGGTTGTATGCTATTATTTTGACGTACTCCCTTCCATGTATCACATTACTAGTTCTATACTTAACATGATCTATAATGGGAATTGCAATAAGGTCTAACAATAATGTCTTTATCAAAGACAAATCCTGTTAACATTTTATAATTCATTTATGTATATATACTAGCATAAGTAAACAGGATCCATAAGTGAATCAGAAACAATAATTAATTGAGCTCAGAGTGTCAAATACATAATGAACTTAAAGCTTTAAACATAACATCACTAATGGTTTTCAATAATGCCCATTCTTTCGACATGTTCATGAAATGTCTTTAGCGGCAACCCTTTAGTCAGCGGATCTGCAATCATGAGATTGGTGCTAATATGTTCAATTGACACTCTTTGTTTCTGAACTTCTTCTTTAACGGCAAAGTATTTCAATTCCATATGTTTAGCACCCTTTGAATACTTGTCGTTTTTAGAAAAGAAGACTATTGCAGAATTATCACAATAAATTTTCAGCGGCTTGGCAATAGTATCGACAACCCCAAGTCCTGAAAAAAAATTTTTGCAACTATAAACCATGAATTGTGGCCTCAAAGCATGCCACAAACTCAGCTTCCATAGTAGATGCAGCAGTGACAGACTACTTCGCACTTTTTCATGAGATCACTCCTTCAGCTAAAAGGAACAAATAGCCAAATGTGGACTTTCTAGTATCAACACATCCAACAAAATCTGAGTCTGAATATCCCTTGACCTCAAGATCATTAGATCTTCTGTAGGTAAGCATGTGATCATTCGTTCCTTGCAAATACCTTAGTACCTTCTTTGCAGCTCTCCAATAATCTATTCCTGGATTACTTTGATATCTACCTAGCATCCCGACAGCAAAACTGATGTCTGAGCATACATCAAGCTACCAATAATTGATGCATAAGGTATTTCTTCCATTTGTTTGCATTCCAATTCATTCTTTGGACATTGCATAAGGCTGAATTTATCTCACTTCTGAATTGGAACAAAACTTGCAGAGCATTTGTTCATGTTGAATTTCTTAAGAACTTTATTAATATATGCCTTCTGAGACAAACCTAACATTCCTTGTGATCTATCATGAAATATTTGATTCCAATTACATAGGATGCCTCACCCATATCTTTCATTTCAAAGTTCTTAGAGAGAAAATTCTTGGTCTCATACAATAGGCCAAGGTCATTAGTAGCTAGCAAGATATCATCAACATACAGAATCAAAAATATGATTTTGCTCCCACTGACCTTCAGATATATACACCGATCAATGGTGTTTTCTTTAAATCCAAAGGATATAATAGTATCATTGAACTTAAGATACCATTGTCGGGAAGCTTGCTTAAGTCCGTATATTGACTTCTTCAGTTTACACACCATGTGTTCCTTTCCTTCAAATAAAAAGCTTTCAGGTTGGTCCATATAAACCTCTTCATTCAAACTCCCATTTAGAAAGGCGGTTTTCACATCCATTTGATGCAACTCTAAATCATAATGAGCTACTAGTGCCATAATAATTCTAAATGAGTCTTTCTTAGAGACTGGAGAAAAGGTCTCTGTGTAGTCAATGCCACACTTTTGAGTAAAACCTTTGGTAACAAGTCTGGCTTTACAACGTTCAATATTGCCATTTGAGTTGCGTTTGGTCTTAAAGACCCATTTACACCCAACTCTTTTACAACATTCAGGCAATTCAACAAGATCCCAGACTGCATTGTAATCCATTAATTTTAACTCATCTTGTATAGCATCTAACCATTTAGATGAATTAGCACTTTGCATGGCTTGTGAAAAAGAAACTAGATCATCATTAATACCCAAATCAAAATCTGATTCTTGTAGATAAACTATATAATCATCAGAAATAGCAGTTCTTCTTTGTCGTTGAGACGTTCTTAATGCTACTTCATTGGATTCATTTATTGCAAGTTCATTAGTAATAACATTATTTTGTGGTGTTTGATCATTAATTTGTTGTTCTTGAAAGTTATTAAAATGTTCAATAACTCTAGGACAACAACTTGAGAAGAAGTTATAGGTGAAGAAACTTGCACCTTAACTTCTTGGATTTCCACTTTATGTGATTCCAAACTCTCACTAATTTCATTATTCTCAATGAACCTTGCATTTCCAGATTCAACAATTCTTCTACTATGGTTAGGACAATACAATTTATACCCTTTTGATCTTTTGGATAACCAAAGAAGAAACCACTGGTTGTTCTTGAGTCCAACTTCTTTTCATGTGGATTGTAAATCCTTACTTCCGCTGGGCAACCCCAAACATGCAAATGCCTCAAAATAGGTTTCCTTCCTATCCACAGTTCAAAAGGAGTCTTTGGAACTGCCTTACTAGGAACCCTATTTAGCAAATACATAGCGGTCTTTAAAGCATGCATCCACAATAATGAGGGTAATGATGAATTGCTTAACATACTCCTAACCATGTCCATTAGAGTTCGATTATGCCTTTCTGTAACACCATTTTGTTCTGGTATTCCAGGCATTGTGTATTAAGCACATATGCCATGCTTTTCAAGGAATTTGGAAAATGGACTAGGGCATTGTCCAGATTCATCATACTTTCCATAATATTCATCACCTCTGTCAGACCTAATAATTGTTACTTTTCTGTCTAGTTGTCTTTCAACCTCATTGATAAACACTTCTAGAGCATTTACCAATTGAGATTTTTTATGCAACAAATAGACATAGCCATAACGTGAAAAATTATCAATAAAGGTGATCAAATACTTTTCTCCACCAAAAGATGGAACATCAAAAGGCCCACATATATCGGTGTGTATAATTTCAAGGAGCTGTTTACTTCTTGTGACACTTTGCTTGATTGTCTGTTTTATGTGTTTTCCTTTAATACAATCCACACAAATTCCAAGATGAGTAAAATCTAAATCAGGAAGGATTTCATTCTTTACTAATCTCTCAATTCTTTCTTTGGATATATGACCCAAACGTTTATGCCACAAGTAAGCTGATTGTTTATTCAATAAACTATGTTTAGTACCAATATTATGATGCAAGGTCAACAATGTTTCAGCAAAAAGATTATCAAGCTTAAATTTGTACAAACCATCAGAAAGAATACCAGAACCAATAAGATGATTATGTTTAAACAAACTAAAACATTCATTTTCAAATTTAAAAGAATATACAACTAAGTCAAGTTTGGATAAAAAAACTAAATTACGAGAAATAGAAGGGATATAAAGTGTTTGGAAAAGGTCTAAATGATGTCCAGTGTCTAGAATCAAACGATAAGTTCCAACAGCTTCAACTGGAGCTTTGATTCTGTTTTCCATTGAGAAAGTTTTCATTTGGGTTTATGGTTTGGATCGTAAGGAATCCCTGCATTGTATTAGAAACATAAGTGGTACAACCAGTATCAATTCACCAAGTATTATAAGGAACTTCTGTTAGGTTTGATTCAAAACATACAAAAGCCATAGGCTTACCTTTCTTTTCGAACCACGCCTTACGTTTCAGGCAATCTTTCTGATAGTGTCCATGCTTTTTGCAAAAGTGACACTTATCATCATTTTGTTCCTTCTTGTGGATTTGAGCAGATGACCCATTTATCTTTAGTGGTCGTTGCTTGCTCTTTCCTTTCTTATCTTTCTTTGATTTCTTTCCAGCTCCTTGCTGACCCATGAGATTAATAAAATGATTTCCATGTTTCTTAATTCTTGCTTCCTCTTGAATGAGCATACTTTGTAATTTATTCACATTCCACTTATCCTTTATAGTGTTATAACTCATGTGAAATGGACCATACTTAGGAGGCAAAGAATTGATAATGAATTGCAAAAGAAAATTCTCATTCACTTCCAATCCCGTAGTCTTTAGTCTTGCTGCTATGTTTGTCATTTCAACAACATACTCATGCATAGTACGAGAACCATTAAATTTAATGTTAGTTAAAGTACTCATCAATGTCCCAGCAAGTGACTTATCAGCAGAGTCAGATTGGGAACATGCTTCCACAAACTTCATAAAATCCTTAGCACTTTCAATAGCAGGAATTGTGGACTTGATATTGTTTGCTACAGTCATTCGTATGAACATCAGGCTAAGTCTGTTTGATCTTTCCCAAGACTTATGAAATGACCTCTGTTCAGCACTACTAGAGTCAGTAAGAGCAGTGAGTTTCTCATTTATAAGTGCCAAATCAAGATCTAGAACACCAAGATGAAACTGAACTTGTTCGCGCCATTCAGAGAAATTAAGCCCATTAAAAGTTTGAACATACATAGATTGCGAATGAAGAGAAACAGGAATAGTTGCTGCAAATATAGAAAATATGCTCACATATTAATGCTTTGAGAAATATTATTCATATTCCATCAAGTAAACAATAAGTGCATATTGAAGTTCTCCTTTAGGTGATACAACAATATACAACAATAAACATAATTGATGCTTAATTTTAATTTTACATATTTGGCAATTATATATACTCAAATTAGATATATTTGCTATCTTTGGATATGCTAAACATACCTAACCAAGCACATTAATTAACCACATCATGTCCATAGATTATAAAATGACTAGTCAACCTTTGGGCGATCCTTAAATATTTATAATCAATGAACTTCAATATACTCATAACAATTAAACAATTATGTCATTCATTTATAAGCATCACATAATTATGAGTAATTAAATTATTTAATTAAATTTGATGCCTATAAACTTTCAAATTTGACCATTTTGGTGACTAACAAATCACATAATATAGACATCAAATTTAATTAATAATAATATCATGCGTGAATATAAAAGACTTAAGGTACCCACATAATTTTATTGTAATATTTTTCAAAACATTAATTTCATAAATATTAGAGAGTAAAACATAAATTTTAGGAGAATCTTCTCAGAAAAGAAATATCATGGGCTTTCATCTTTTGTTGTTAAGATAAATTGATGGAATAGTAACATCCTTATCCTTAAATTTGTTGGTCCGAGGTTCAAACCAGGTAACATTTATTTTATTTTATTTTTACGGCATCCATGGAAAGAGGCTTTTTTATGCCACGGCACATGAAAACTCAGTATGTGAATGCGACTTCCGTTTCCATGGAATCCCACATAACAAGGCTTCCGTGAAGCTTTTTTTTTCTTGAAATCTTGTTGGAATCCATGATGGAATCCCACCTAACTTTTGTGAGGCCCATTTGTTGGTTAATTTAGATTCCTACTGGCCAGGGGAATAACCAACTCCTAATTTTATGGTTTATGTATTTTAAAATTTGAACGTGCAAAACAGCTCCGTAACCATCGCCCGAACGTGCTCCGAAAATCTCTATGATGGCCGAAATTTTTGGAGAGTTTTCTGTATATAAAATTGGTCCCTGGTACCTGCTTTACAATAAGAAGAGAAAACCACACACCATCGATTTGGGTAGAGAAAGGACTAGAAGAACCAGAATTCAAAGCTTCTTCCTTTTTTTAATCTCGAGGCCGGAACGATGGTGGGAGGTAATTCTCAATCTCTATTTCCACTGCTTTACTTTATTTTGAAGTGTCATGTTGATCTAAATCACATTAGGCACGTTATTGGTTGTTTTACATTTGGTATCAGAGCCTGGGATACCTCTGTCTCATTTTGGCCGAATGCTTTCTGCTTTTCGGCTCTTCTTTATGTTGGATTTTGTTTTAAATCTTGGAAAAGATCTATTTAAAATTTTATCCTGATAAAAAATAAAGAGGGGCAAGACATTCTTGATTTCTATTTCTCTTGTTTTAGGGATAGTCTGAAGGGGAGGCTACTAGTAGTACCCTGGATTATTTTACCCAACGGGCGTACGGTAGAGATATTAAGGACGTACCAATAAGGAAGGCTGCTGTAGTACCTTGGTACGTTTGACCCAACTACCTGCGTACCGAGAGAGTTAATAGATCATCAAGAATCATCTGAAAGGGCATTAGATTCGATAAACTCTAAATATTTAGTTTATTTAATTCAGTTTTATTTAAGAGATTGATCGATAAGACTTATGCCATGAAGCATGCATTTATCTGTTCACTCACCTTTTTGGATATAGTTTGAATAAAGATAAATCCAAATATCTCACAATCAAATCACCATAAAAAGAGGAAGCGTGGGTTTCCTTTCTTCAGATATATGCAGACGGGATAAGGACAGATGAAAAATGTTTCTTACTGAAAACGTGCAGGCAATACAGAATTAAAAAAAAAGGGCCATGGCATTATTAAAAAAAAAAGAGGGACGCCAGCGCCAGGCCCTGGCTGGCTGGGCGCTGGCTGCCTGGGTGCTGGCTACCTGCCAGCGCCCAATCGCCAGCGCTAGTTGCCAACCAGCGCTGGGCAACGCCCATGCGCTGGTAGCGCCTGGGTGGGCCAAGCGCTAGCCCAGCGGCCTGGGGCTGGTCCAGCATCTAATTGGCTCTGTTGTCTGGGCCAGCAGTGAGGCTGGGCCGTGCACACAATCTGAACTGTAGTAGGCTGGATTGCAGCAGTTTGGACACATCTAATCCGAAAATTTTGAGGTGATTGAGATATTTTTTGGTTAAATTAAACTATTGGAATTAGGTGAGGACGACGGGCTGTTGGCTCGTTCATTAAGTGATGGGCCATTAGCCTGGCATATTTATGTTCAATTATATTTAGAATTTATGTGTATAAATTTTATGAATTATGCATGCATCTTAAGTGACATAATTGAGCATAAAATTTAAATAATGTCTAAGTGATAAATACAATTGAATAATTGAGGAGTAGCCACAACATCCTTAATTATAAAATTGTATAATAAAGTTAATAAATCACATAAATAATAGACATTAATTATAATTAATTATATGGATATAATAAAATTTATTCCATAGAAAATTTTGTTATATTTATATAATTAATTAGGATAAAATGTCAAATTATATTTTTCTAATTTACCCACAGGGATTAGAAAGTTAAGGGCATAATTTGATAATTTTTATCATATAGTTTAAATGTGAATCTAATTGAATTAATACTTCAGCCCACAAGCAAGTTTTATGTCAGTAGATTCATATTTTGACGTATTTTACATTGGTGGATATGTCATATTGTTTAAAGAGCTTCAAAGTTTTGTAACATGAGTATGGTTATTTAATTTTTGCAGTTTGTCAGCCTGTTAATTTCTCTGATATGATTTGTGATGTTCCTGAGCTCAGAGGGGACAATTATAAAATTTGGAAGGAGAGAACTCTCCTTCATCTAGGGTGCAAGGACATTGATTACGCCATAAGGAGGATGAACCGCCTTCTGAAGATTCTGTTCTTTATGAAAAATGGGAGCGATCTAATCGTCTGTCAATAATGTTCATAAAGACCAAGATCTCAGATGGCATCAGGGGTTTCCTTGAGCATTATGATAATGTCCGTGACTTGCTGAAGGCGATCGATGATCAATTTGTATCTTCAGACAAGGCTTTAGCTAGCACCCTAATTCACCAGTTCTCATCCATAAAACTGAGTGGTATACGCGGTGTACGTGACCACATTATGAGGATGAGGGACATTGCGGCTCAATTGAAGAGTTGAGATGTCTGACTCTTTTCTAGTGCATTACATTCTCAACACTCTACCACCACAATATGCCCCATTTAAGATCTCTTATAACACACATAAGGATAAATGGTCAATTAATGAACTTATGACCATGTTTGTTCAAGAGGAGGGTAGACTTGCTGTGGAAGAGGGTGAGAAGGTAAATTTGACAACACCAGGAAAGAAAAAGAAATTTCAAGCAAAGGACAAGGGCAAGATTCCTGCCAAAGGGGACATTCAGAAAAGTTCCAAATGTTTCTTCTGCAAGAAGAAAGGGCATTTGAGGAAGGATTGTGCCAAGTTCAAACAGTGGCTTGACAAGAAAGGTACTCAACTCTCTTTTGTCTGTTATGAATCTAACATGATTAATGTTACTCAAGACACATGGTGGATTGACTCTGGTTCTTCAATCCATGTTACCAACTCCTTGCAGGGATTGCAAGACCTGCGGAAACCAGTGGGAAGTGAATGCTGCATCTATTCTGGAAACAAGATGTCATCACATGTGGAAGCCATTGGAACTTGCAAACTGTTTTAGATAGTGGTTTTATTTTAAGTTTGGAAAAGACATTTTATATTCCTGGTTTTGCTAGGAATTTAGTTTCTGTTTCAAGACTTGTATCTTGTGGATATTCCTTTAAATTTTTGGATTCGTCTTTCAGTATTTCTTATGGATCTGAGATTATTGGATGTGGTACATTGTCTGATGGTCTTTTTCGTCTTAATTTAGAAAATGACAATCACTATTCTTCTATGCATGTTGGTGTTAAAAGATGTGTCGTTAATGAGAATTCGTCTAATTTGTGGCATAGGAGATTAGGTCATATCTCCATTGATAGAATCAAGAGGTTGGTACATGATGGAGTACTTAGTACTCTTGATTGGACTGACTTTAGTACTTGTATAGACTGCATTAAAGGTAAGCAGACTAACAAGTCAAAGAAAGGTGCAAAGAGGAGTTCTCAATTGTTAGAAATAATTCATACAGACATTTGTAGTCCTGATATAGATGCATACCGTAATAAGTATTTCATCTCCTTTATTGATGATTATTCGCATTACATGTATCTCTACTTATTGAACAGCAAAAGTGAGGCACTTGATGCTTTCAAAATTTTTAAGGCTGAAGTAGAGAAACAATGTGACAAACGAATCAAGATCGTAAGATCTGATAGGGGAGGAGAATACTACGGTAGATACACTGAGAGTGGACAAGCTACCGGTCCATTTGCAAAGTTTCTTCAAGATTGTGGGATTGTTGCCCAATACACCTTACCTGGTTCTCCAGATCAGAATGGTGTAGCTGAAAGAAGAAACCGAACATTAATGGACATGGTAAGGAGCATGCTTGCCAGCTCCAAACTTCCTCGGTCCTTATGGACTGAAGCCCTTAAGACGGCGGTGTACATATTAAACCGGGTTCCAACCAAGGCTGTCCAAAAGACACCTTTTGAGTTGTTTAAAGGTTGGAAACCGAGTTTGCGACATGTACGCGTTTGGGGTTGCCCAGCTGAGGTGAGGATTTATAATCCACATGAAAGGAAGTTGGACCCGAGGACCTTAAGTGCATATTTTGTTGGTTATGCCGAAAGATCCAAGGGATATAGATTTTATTGTCCTTCTCATAGCACTAGATTTGTGGAATCAAGAAATGCTAAATTTCTTGAAAACGACTTAATTAGTGGGAGCGATCATTTTCAAGACCTTGGTCTTGGGAAAGGTCATCAAGATGCTCAATGCTCCACTTCAAGTAGTGGACCGATTGTTGTAGTTCACAGTGCGCCTTGTGTTCGTGCACATGTTGAGCAACAGGTCCAAGAGATTCCACAAACTGCTGATCCAAATCCAGTAGACCTTGAAGTTCAGCAAATACCCGAATTGTTGAACAACCTGTTGAGCAACATGATCCTGTTTCACAGGAGAATGTTGAGGCAACATTGAGGAGGTCTACTAGGACTAGGAGACCAGCAATTCCTAGTGATTATGTTGTGTATCTGCAAGAATGTGACTACAATATTGGAGCCGAAAATGATCCTGAAACGTTTTCACTGGCCATGAGTTCTAATGTATCTGACTTATGGTACAAAGCCATGAAAGAAGAGATGGATTCTATGGCATCTAACAAAGTCTGGGATCTTGTCAAGTTGCCTGATGGTGTAAAAGCCATTGGTTGTAAGTGGGTCTTTAAAACTAAGAAAGACTCAGAAGGCAACATTGAGAGACATAAGGCTAGACTTGTTGCCAAAGGATTTACTCAGAGGGAAGGAATAGATTACACGGAGACCTTTTCTCCTGTATCTAAAAAGGACTCCTTCCGTGTAATCATGGCATTGGTGGCTCATTTTGATTTAGAGTTACACCAGATGGATGTGAAAATGGCGTTCCTCAATGGTGATCTAGAGGAAGAGGTTTACATGAAACAACCAGAAGGATTTTCTCTAGTAGTGGTGAGAATTTAGTTTGTAAGCTGAATAAGTCCATATATGGATTAAAGCAAGACTCCCGTCAATGGTATTTGAAATTTCATGATGTTATTACTTCATTTGGCTTTGA
>UESW01002180.1:116875-162528 GCA_900491605.1 Calamus simplicifolius
GTCTATTATCCCTGTGCCAGTGGACCCATCTCGAGCACAGACTCAGGGGCCTAGTATGTTAGAGTTAGTAGGCAAGATTACTCAGGCTGTGGTAGCAGCTATGGGTGCTAGTTCCAGCCTTCCATCTAAAAATTTGGAGGTTGTGAGGAATGTGGAAAGAGCTAGAAAGTTGGGGGCTCTGAAGTTCCAGGGAACTACTGATCCTATTCAGGTTGGGGCATAGCTACAGAGGATCGAGAGGGTATTTGATGTGATGGGATGCTTTGAGGAGCAGAGGCTGGGTATTGCCACCTTTTTACTAGAGGGTAAAGCCCAGAGTTGGTGGAGATCTATTATAGCAGGCAGCCCTAGGGAGTGGAGTTGTCATGGAAAGATTTAGAAAAGAGTTTCATCAGCAATATTATTCTAAGATTTATAGGGATCAGAAGAGAAGGGATTTTCTTAGTCTGATCCAGGGGAGAATGTCTGTGGCAGATTATGAAGCCACTTTTGTTGAGTTATCTCAGTTTGCTAGGGCCTTGTTGACTGATGAGAGGGAGAGATGCCAACTATTCCAGGATGGATTGAATCTCCCTATTAAAGCCAAGATCCGTATGCAGACCTATAATAGTTATTCTGAGTTGGTGCAGGGAGCACTCAAAGCCGAGGATATTGAAAAAGAATATATGAGTAGGAGGCAGGATAGAATGAAAAGAAGTGCTCCTTGTTATTCTTCTGCTCCGGGAGGGACTCAGTCATTTAAGAAACCCCAGAGGACTGGATAGTTTTATTCTGGTTTTAGAGCCTCTGGTGATGTAGGCAGGAGATCGGTATCTATGTCAGCATCTAGCCTAGCCCAAAGAAAGCCTTATGGGTGTTAGGAATTGTATCCTAAAGCCAATCATTGATGATTGTGTTGATGTAAATTGTATATAAATTGATATATTAATAAAAGTTATTTGGCAGTTTATTCATTACAAGAACATCTTCTTAAAACTCCTAATAGTAATGAAGCCCTCAAGATCTTCCTTCACGATAAAGGAGGATTTATCTTTGAAGGTCCTTAAAAGAGTTCGCGACCAAATGATATACTATGACAGGGCCATAGTACTATCAATTATAGGACATTGTATATCATATTTGTTGGTTGTCCTCTTAACCAAGGAGTGTAGAGACACTGGTATGACATATAGGTGAAAGTGTAGGAGTACATTTCACCGAACGTGACTCATTTCTGGATACTCTACTATCAAGAGTTAATCCGAGAAGATATAGGTATAAGTATCCTTCAGACCTGAAGATCACAACCAGTGGCTTACAAGAAACTCATTGTACTTAAGTGCCGGACCACCTGGATTTCTAATCCAGCTACGAAAGGTTACTGGGTGCAGTCAAGTACTTGTGGTAGTTAGTTGTGGATCAAGATGGAATTTGACCTATCCCATTAAAAGAAGAAATGCTTGTGTTTCAATTTAGCAAGACCTTGACCAAGGCACCTCATGTGAAAGTCACATGATCACTAAAATTGAAATCACTTTATGGATTTGCTGTTTAGAGTTGACAGGCTCTTAAGCCATCCTTAGCATTTGTGGTCAAGAGGATGAATTATATGGTAACTGTTTCTTAGGGTTCTTGGAGTTTGCTCGATAACTCTTCGACCTATTCGGACGTCGGGTTCCATTGCTAGATGGGCACATCGATTAGTATAGAAAATTATTTCTATGCTACCGGCTTAGGTTCGAACCTAGAGAGTCACACGCATAGAAGTTTCCTACGATGATCTATTTGCTGATCAACGATTGAGAATCGTATATGATTTAATTAATCAATTTGATTGATTGAATTATCTCAATTGGATTAAGTACAAGTGAATAAGATTCAATTTGGCTTAAGTCTACTAGAAGGACTAATCAATTTCAAATATTGATTTGAAATTAGATTTGATTTGGATTTAAATAGATTCAGGATTAGCCAATTTTAATTTAGGCTAGGACCATGATCTATATTGGTTTAATCCAATAAATTCAAATTAGCTTAAAACCAAAAATCCAAACCCCATGTGTGAAAAAGGTTTTCTCGCATGATGAGATAACTAAAATCTCATCTCATGAGAAATTAAATTCTCATGCAGAATTTAATTTATAACTTTTAGTCTTCTTCAAATGATTCCCAAGTTCAAGAAAAATAAATTTTGCTAAAAGGTGCCTCTTTGGAAGAGCACTCCACACAACTCTCCGTGCATTGACAAGTGTGTGATTTAATGTACCTCTTTGGAAGAGCACTCCAGCACTCCACACAACTCTCAGTGCATTGACAAGTGTGTGAATTAATGTGCCTCTTTAGAAGAGCACTCCACATAACTCTCCGTGCATTGACAAGCGTGTGAATTAATGTGCCTCTTTGGTTTTCACAAAAACAGTGGAATTCTAAATGTTAGAATTCAATAGGCAGGCTAATATGAAACTATAAATAGAGGACATCCCTCACCAGATAAAAAAACACAAGATCAAAAGAGATCAAAAATTCTAAACAGTTAGAACCAAGTGTTACAGTTCTAAGAGTTAGAACAGAAAATTCTGGTGTGATTTTAGTGTTAGCAAAAGCTTGGTGGATCTTGGAGGAAGATTCAAGTGGAAGAATTCAAGATCAGCAAAATTGTTTTTACGCGAGCTAGCACTCCCGGGAATCCAATCATTCGGGGGCTTCGTGTGGACAATACTCGAGGCCGAACGATTGAACGGCTGCAGAGCACAAAGGATTTACCTACTGTTCTTAAGGTGAGTGATTTGATCCTTAGATCTTAAGGCAGGCTTCAAGATGAGTAGTATGACTTCTCATCTTGAAGATTAAGATATGATCTTAATTATTTAATTTATATGCAATACTTAGATCAAATGATCTTATAATATAAGGCAAAGATATGATCTTGATGCATGTTAGAAAGATTAATATGTAATCTTTAAATTTCTGCATTGATAATTGTTATCAAATTTTAAAATATGCATGCCTCAGGGATTAACTCTCCCAACAAATGGTATCAGAGTAATGGTTTCTTATTGATCTAATTTGTTGCATGTAAATTAATGTTCTTATTAATTGTGTAATTATGGCTAAAACTAATCGCAAGGCTATATGGTCACAGATGGATTGAAAATCCAAATTACCCATTCAATGAGGTATTCTGTGACATATTGCCGTGCTATTGTTTTATCATTGATGCTCAATCCAAAGATAATTTAAATTGAGCTTATGCATCAAAACATAGATTACACGCACTCTCAAAAGATGTTCTATATTTGATACATATTGATGTTGTATAAAAGCATGATATTTGCATGTTTAGTATAAAACATAGATATGATATATGATGGCATGATGTCTATGTTATGAAACATACAAATATTTATGAGAGTCTAATTTGAATGTCAAATGTTAATTCATAATCTCTTTAGATATGATCTAAATATAGGAATTATGAGTAGTAACATAATACATGTGATGCTTGATTGAAATATATGACATGTAAACATGAAATATATTTAATCATTTGGGTTAGCTAAATCGGGTCCATAAAGGGTTAGACCCTAAGGTTTAAATCAACTGGACTAAAAGAGAAATTGAACAAATCTAATTAGATTGGGTTAAGAATGCTCTAAATCAAACAATAGTTGTAGTTGATCATGTCCTTCTCTTTGATTAAACCAAATGGAAGTAGATTAGGCTCCGTGGTTGAGCATGAATCTCTTAGATAGTCAAATCAGAATTGGTTAACTATATGATGTTAAGGTGAGTTGGCAAGTTGCTCTAGGATCAATGATCGAATGGTTTTTAATTGGGAGCTACTCGTATTGATGCGTCTTTAACAAGTTAATGGCATATCCCTCCCATCGATCTCACTCACCTGGTCAATGTGGTGAACCATTTATGATTCAGATCATTTACCTGATTCGGGTTGACCCATGCCTGTAAGGAAATCAGTCTGACTGATTTAGGTGCCACTTAACCTGACTTAATCTTGTTTCATTCTACCGATTTCATACATTCAGTGGGAGAACTTGATTAGTCAATTTGTCTTCAAATTATTAAATCCTCTAAAATTATTAGGTCCTTAAAATGAAATAGTTATATGATAACTAGATCATAGCCTCCCATTAAGGTGGGTGATAATAAGTCCGATGTCTTGATAATCATTGGAGGCACTCCATGCCTGGTGCTTGTCAACCATCGAAATTATCATTCATTATATGATAAGTCAGCGTAACTATTAAATAGACAGTCAGGTGAGCCGAGCTTCACTCAGGCTTGGTTATCTATTGATAGGTTACACTGATTATATCATTTAATGGTTGGACCTAACCAAAACTTTCAGTGGAGGCACTCCATGCCTGCTGAAGAGGTACATGGGGCAAAACTGAACACTAAGAATTATTTTGGGAAACAATTGGTTTTGAACCTACTCTTAGATGCATATGGGTTGGCCAAGCTTCACTTGGGCCTGTATGTAGTCTATGTAGATCTTAGTGCCCGCTAAAGAATTAAGAATAATTCTTCGAATTGGGGTGTAGAGGCTGTCAATTTAAACAAAATAGTGAGAGAATCTTTAGACTAAAGTTCAAGTCTTTAGACTGAATCAATTTATATACCAATAAACTTTAATTTTTCCTTATGCAGAAAATGGCCACTAATTTATCATTAAGGTCCCTATTGGATAGTGACAAGTTGAATGGTTCAAATTTCAATAGCTGGTTTAGAAAACTTAAGATCGTCCTTGAGCATGAGAGGATTCTATATATTCTTAATAATCCTGCACCAAAGATACCTGATGCAAACACATAAAGTTTTGAGAAAGACACTTATCAAAAGTGGCTCAATGATAAAACTATCGTACGTTGCATCATGCTAGCAGCAATGAATGATGAATTCGGTCGCCGGTTCGAGAATGCTCAGCGAGAAGAAATCATTCAAGCGTTGAATGAATCTTTCGGCACACCTGACGACGTTGAAAGGCATAAGACTAGTTGTGCTATTATTAATGCTCGAATGAGGGATGGATCTCCTATCACTGATCATGTATTGTACATGATCGAGAAGATAGAACTGCTAAGCAAGCTCGGCTTTCCCCTACATGAGCAGTTGGGAAAAGATGCGATCTTGAATTCCTTGCCTCCATCCTTCCGACCTTTCCTTACTCATTTTCGAATGATGAAGCCTGCAGTCAACAACCACGGTTTGTTGGGGTTGTTACAGAACTTTGAGAAGGATAACCAGCTCTCTAAGGGTTTGGTTAATGTGGTTGAAGGATCTAAGGTAGGGCGTCAACCCTTTGGGAAAGGGAAGAAGAAAAAGAATAAGAAAAAGGTACAATATGCTAGGACATCTATAAGGGGTCAGATGCAGAAGAAGAAAGTTGATAAAAGTCAAGCTGAATGCTTTCATTGCAAGATGCAAGGGCATTGGAAGAGGAACTGTCCTCTTTACATTGCCACACTTGATCCAAACATGCCGAAGAAGAAAAAGGGGCAAAATGTTGCTCAACAAGGTATTTATATGATAACACCTTGTAATTTTTCTGTATATGATAATCAGACCTGGGTATTGGATACCGGGAGTCCTTTTAACATTTGTAATTCATTGCAGGGACTATAGGTCACTAAAAGATTTAAGGACAATGAAAGATTCCTTAATGTCGGCGATAGAAGATTAGTTCCAGTTCTAGCATTAGGAGTTCTTGAAATAGTTTTCAATAGAAATGTCATTATACTAAATGATTATCATTTTTGCCCAACGTTCTTGTTGAACGTAATTTCTGTAGGCCTTCTGGCCAAAAGTCATTATGAAATTTCAATAAAGGATGTTACTTTGAATATCATTATGAATGGAGTCACTGTAATGACTGGGCATTTATCTAATGGCATTTATATATTATCACAACTTGTGAATGTGGTGTATAAATCAAGTAAGCGCCGTAGAACAACTGATGTCAGAGACATTTATCTTTGGCACCATCGGCTGGGTCATATCAATAAGAACAGATTAAACAGGTTGAGGGCATCCTTCGAGTTGATGATTGTGAATCATTAACTACCTGTGAATCCTGTCTTCTTAAAATGACCAAGTCATCTTTTACTGGAAAAGGTGAAAGAGCTAAAGAGCTATTAAGTCTAGTACATACTGATGTATGTGGACTAATGAGCACTTGTGCCAAAGGTGGATATTACTACTTCATTACTTTTACAGACGACCTTTCTAGGTTCGGTTATGTCTATCTTATGCGACATAAATCTGAATCGTTTGAAATGTTCAAACAATATCATAAAGAAGTAGAAAAACAAACAGGAAAATGTATTAAGATCCTTTGATCAGATCGAGGAGGCGAATACCTTTCCAATGACTTTATGACATATTTAAGGGAGAATGAGATTCTCTCCCAATGGACTCCTCCAGGAACACCACAACATAACGATGTGTCGGAAAGGAGGAATCGGACTCTGTTAGACATGGTTCGGTCCATGATGGGTTTTGCAAGCTTGCCAATATCCTTTTGGGGATATGCATTAGAATCATCTTGTCATATTCTCAATAAGGTTCCAAGTAAGTCTGTTTCAAAAACTCCACATGAGATGTGGTATGGACATAAACCGGTAATCACCTATCTGAGAGTCTGGGGGTGTCCAGCTTATGTGAAACGTGCAAAATCAGACAAACTTGAACCCAAATCTGACAAATGTTTTTTCATCGGCTATCCGAAAGAAAACAAAGGATATTACATCTATAATACTGAAGAACAAAAGTTGTTCATTAGTAATAGAGCAGTTTTTCTTGAAAATGAGTTCCTTAGTGAAGGAACAAATAGCTCTAATGTTGAACTTGAGGAAGTTCATCAAGTAGAAGGAACAACACAAACCAGTGAACCCTTAGAATCTGAGTTGATTAGATCAAACTCAAAACCCATTTTAGATGCACCATTAAGGCGATCTGGTAGAGTACCACATCAACCGGACAGATACTAGGTTTCTTGGTCCAGAACGATGATCCTATTGAACTCGATGAGAACAACGAGGATCCTATCACCTATATGGATGCTATGCAAAGGACTGACTCTAATAAATGGTTTGATGCCATGAAATCCGAACTTGATTCCATGAAGGACAATAATGTATGGATATTAGTTGACCCACCCGAAGGGATAAAACCCATAGGGTGTAAGTGGGTTTTCAAGAGGAAAAGAGGCGCAGACAGAAAGGTTGAGACCTATAAAGCACGTCTGGTTGCCAAGGGGTATCGTCAATGTTATGGTATTGACTATGACGAAACGTTTTCTCCTGTGGCAATGCTGAAATCCATTTGGATTATGCTAGCTATAGCAGCACACTTATATTATGAGATTTGGCAAATGGATGTTAAAACTGCTTTTCTAAATGGTGATTTAGAAGAACAGGTGTATATGATATAGCCTGAAGGTTTTATATTAAAAGACGAGTCTAAAGTATGCAGGCTACAGAAGTCTATTTATGGACTTAAGCAAGCATCTAGGAGTTGGAACATACGATTTGATAAAGTGATCAAATCTTATGGCTTTATTAAGAATAAAGAAGAACCTTGCATTTATAAATGGGCTAACGGTTCCATTATTATATTTCTTGTATTATATGTGGATGACATTCTCTTAATCAAGAATGATATCCCTGCATTACAAGGAATAAAGATATGGTTATCATCACAATTCTCCATGAAAGATCTGGGAGAAGCTTTATACATCCTCGAGATGAAGATCTATAGAGATAGATCTAAGAGGATGCTTGGTTTATCCCAATCTACGTACATTGACATAGTTCTAAAGAGGTTTAGCATGGAGAATTCCAAGAAAGGCTATCTTCCGATAGGCCATGGAATTCATCTTTCTAAGAAGGATTGTCCGACAACTCCTAATGAAAGAGAATGTATGAGTCGAATTCCATATGCTTCGGCAGTAGGATCGATTATGTACACCATGACATGTACAAGATCAGATGTGGCATACTCACTAGGAGTAGTGAGTAGATACCAATCTGATCCAGGAAAAAAATACTGGCAAGTTGTTAAGACAATCCTTAAGTATTTAAGAAATACTAAGGACCAGTGGTTAGTCTATGGAGAGTTTGATTTGAAACTTGTTGGATATACTGATTCCAGTTTCCAATCAGATCATGATGATAGCAAAAGTGTATCAGGTTTCATGTTTATCCTAAATGGTGGAGCTATTTGCTGGAAAAGTTTCAAGCAACATACAGTGGCAGATTCGGTGTGCGAGGCAGAGTACATCGCTGCATCAGATGCTATGAAAGAGCTGTGTGGCTGCGAAAGTTTATCTCCGAGCTTGGAGTGGCACCTTCCATAGATGGACCAGTCCTGTTGTACAGTGACAGTACTGGTGCGCATAGCTCAAGCAAAGGAACCACGAGCACATCAGCGCACCAAGCACATACTGCGTCGGTTTCATCTTATACGAGAGATTGTAGACCGAGGTGACATAAATCTTCAAAAGATTGATGGAAAGGAAAACCTAGGTGACCCATTTACTAAAGTACTCAGCATCAAGGAGTTTGATGACTATAAATTGAAGATGGGTATTAGATACTGTAATGAGTGGCTTTAGGCTAAGTGGGAGTTTGTTGGGAATTGTATCCTAAAGCCAATCATTTGATGATTGTGTTGATGTAAATTGTATATAAATTGATATATTAATAAAAGTTATTTGGTAGTTTATTCATTACAAAAACATCTTCTTAAAACTCCTAATAGTAATGAAGCCCTCAGGATCTTCCTTCATGATAAAGGAGGATTTATCTTTGAAGGTCCTTAAAAGAGTTTGCGACCAAATGATATACTATGACAAGGCCATAGTACTATCAATTATAGCACGTTGTATATCATATTTGTTGGTTGTCCTCTTAACCAAGGAGTGTAGAGACACTGGTATGACATACAGGTGAAAGTGTAGGAGTACATTTCACCGAACGTGACTCATTTCCGGATACTCTACTGTCAAGAGTTAATCCGAGAAGATATAGGTATACGTATCCTTCAGACCTGAAGATCACAACCAGTGGCTTACAAAAAACTCATTGTACATAGGTGCCGGACCACCTGGATTTCTAATCCAGCTACGAAAGGTTACTGGTGTAGTCAAGTACTTGTGGTAGTCAGTTGTGGATCAAGATGGAATTTGACCTATCCCGTTAAAAGGAGAAATGCTTGTGTTTCAATTTAACAAGACCTTGGCCAAGGCACTTCATGTGAAAGTCACATGATCACTAAAATTGAAATCACTTTATGGATTTGCTGTTTAGAGTTGACAGGCTCTTAAGCCATCCTTAGCATTTGTGGTCAAGAGGATGAATTATATGGTAACTGTTTCTTAGGGTTCTTGGAGTTTGCTCGGCAACTCTTCGACCTATCCGGACGTCGGGTTCCATTGCTAGATGGGCACATCGATTAGTATAGAAAATTGTTTCTATGCTACCGGCTTAGGTTCGAACCTAGAGAGTCACACGCATAGAAGTTTCCTAGGATGATCTATTTGCTGATCAATGATTGAGAATCGTATATGATTTAATTAATCAATTTGATTGATTGAATTATCTCAATTGGATTAAGTACAAGTGAATAAGATTCAATTTGGCTTAAGTCTACTAGAAAGACTAATCAATTTCAAATATTGATTTGAAATTAGATTTGATTTGGATTTAAATAGATTTAAGATTAGCCAATTTTGATTTGGGCTAGGACCATGATCTATATTGGTTTAATCCAATAAATTCAAATTAGCTTAAAACCAAAATCCAAACCCCATGTGTGAAAAAGGTTTTCTCGCATGATGAGATAACTAAAATCTCATCTCATGAGAAATTAAATTCTCATGCAGAATTTAATTTATAACTTTTAGTCTTCTTCAAATGATTCCCAAGTTCAAGAAAAATAAATTTTGCTAAAAGGTGCCTCTTTGGAAGAGCACTCCACACAACTCTCCGTGCATTGACAAGTGTGTGAATTAATGTGCCTCTTTCGAAGAGCACTCCACACAACTCTCAGTGCATTGACAAGTGTGTGAATTAATGTGCCTCTTTGAAAGAGCACTCCACACAACTCTCTGTGCATTGACAAGTGTGTGAATTAATGTGCCTCTTTGGTTTTCACAAAAACAGCGGAATTCTAAATGTTAGAATTCAATAGGCTGGCTAATATGAAACTATAAATAGAGGACATCCCTCACCAGATAAAAAAACACAAGATCAAAAGAGATCAAAAATTCTAAACAGTTAGAACCAAGTGTTACAATTCTAAGAGTTAGAACAGAAAATTCTGGTGTGATTTTAGTGTTAGCAAAAGCTTGGTGGATCTTGGAGGAAGATTCAAGTGGAAGAATTCAAAATCAGCAAAATTGTTTTTCCGCGAGCTAGCACTCCCGGGAATCCGATCATTCGGGGGCTTCACGTGGACAATACTAGAGGCTGGACGATTGAACGGCTGCAGAGCACAAAGGATTTACCTACAGTTCTTAAGGTGAGTGATTTGATCCTTAGATCTTAAGGCAGGCTTCAAGATGAGTAGTATGACTTCTCATCTTGAAGATTAAGATATGATCTTAATTATTTAATTTATATGCAATACTTAGTTCAAACGATCTTATAATATATGGCAAAGATATGATCTTGATGCATGTTAGAAAGATTAATATGTAATCTTTAAATTTCTGCATTGATAATTGTTATCAAATTTTAAAATATGCATGCCCCGGGGATTAACTCTCCAACAATGGGGGTATGCCTCAGGTTGCCACCAGCAGGGTGTCTGGTGATGTAGGGGAGCATGATCGTCTTCTGGTGGAAGAAGAAATATACCTCTATGTAATGTATGTGGGAGACTTCATTTGGGAGAGTGTAAGAGGGGCAATAAGGGATGTTATATTTGTGGCGATCTAGGTCACCTGAAGAGATATTTCCCTAGGAGAGGGCAGCAGGCTAGGGGGCTTCCTCAGGGGCCAGTAATGCCAAGGGGACAGCCTTGTAGAAGAGGTGATAGTAGTGTTGTGGCTTCAGCCAGTCAGGTGGGGCCTAATGTTAATCAGCCAGGAGGGTCATCTAGTGTCCCAAGGGCTGAGGCCATAGTGTTTGCCATGACCAGGCAGGAGACTCAGGTTGATCCTGATGTGGTGACAGGTATGCTATCCATCAATAATCATGATGCTTATATTTAATTGATTCTGGATCTATGCATTCATTTATCTCATGTGAGTTTGCTAAGCATCTAGTTAGAAATGTGGGCCAGTTGGGTAGTCAGTTGGTAGTATCTATGCCCATATGGAGGCCTTTTATAGCAGACCAAGTGTATAGAGGCTGTGATATTTCTATGGAGGGTCAGAAATTAGCAGCAGATTTGATTCCTTTGAGATTGAAAGAGTTTGATGCCATTTTGGGAATGGATTGGCTATTTGTGCATAGAGCCAGAGTAGATTGCTTGAGGAAGGAGGTGATGTTACAAACTTCTGATGATAGAGAGATTTGTTTTGTTAGAGATAGGAGGGGGTTGCCCTCAGGAGTGATTTCAGCCTTGTCAGCCAATAGAATGCTAGCAAAAAGATGTGAAGCCTATTTAGCTTTTGCAGTGAGCCTAGGGGCAATGGTTTAGAGCTGATGGATATCCCTGTGGTAAGGTATTTTTTAGATGTATTTCCTGAGGAGCTGCCAGGGTTACCTCCTGACATAGGATTTGATTTCAGTATAGATCTAGCTCCAGGTACTAGACCAATAGCTAGGGCACCTTATAGAATGGCTCCAGTTGAATTGAAAAGTTAGTTACAGAAATTATTGGATAAAGGGTTTATTAGACCTAGTATATCGCCATGGGGTGCACTGGTGTTGTTTGTGAAGAAAAAGCACTACAAGGGAACAAAAATATTGCGACGCCCAAATGCGTCGCTAATACGTCGCTAAACATGCTATTGTGGCGTCGCAATATTGCGACACATCCAAATGCGTCGCTAAATTTAAAACTAATTTTTAATATTTAAAATTATTATTAAATATTGCGACGCATTCAATTGCGACGCATTTAGTTGTGTCGTAATATTTAATAATAATATTTTAGATATAATAGCGATGCAATTTGAGTTGCTAATGCGTCACTAATAATTTTTTTTTAAAATATTGCGACGCCAAGTCATTGCGTCGCAATATTTAATAATAATATTTTAGATATAATAGCGACGCAATTTGAGTCGCTAATGCGTCGCTAATAAATTTTTTAAAAATAATATTGCGATGCTAGGTCATTACGTCGTAATATTTAATAATAATATTTTAGATATATTAGCGACACAATTTTAGTCGCTAATGCGTCGCTAATTAAATTTTTTAAAAATATTACGACGCCAGGTCATTGCGTTGCAATATTTAATAATAATATTTTAAAAATATTAGCGATGCAATTTCAGTCGCTAATGCATCGCTAATTAAATTTTTTTAAAAAATAAAATATTAAAAATTAAAACGGTTAATACAATTTCGTTACATTTAAATATTGATCGAAACATTCTTCACTCATATTGATCCAAACAATAATCATTCAATTTCCAAAAATAATTAATATATTAAAATTTTGAAGTTTTCATGTACAACATATAAAAAGAAAAAAATACATCAAGAATCTGAGCGATCACGTGGAGGCTGGAGACCCTGCGACAAGCGGCTAACCATATCCTGCAAATGACGCATCTGATCTCGCACGTCTGCAAGCTCCTGATCCCGGCCTCGCATACGCTGCTCGAACTCATGCTCGACCTCCTGCCGAACCTCCTGACGAACGTCCTGCCGAACCTCCTCCGCAATAGATCTCCGAATGTCGTCTAAACGCTCGGCAGGAATATCACCAGAATATCGCGAGCTGGAGGCCTGATGGGGAAAATATGCAGAAGCTCTAGTGCCCAGACCATAGACCCTGCGGTCTCGCGGCTGGGCACCAACAGCCTCCAAAAACACACGTCGACTCTCCTCTGCTGAGAGTTCGACGGGCGTCTCCCCATCAGTGGAGTCGACCTGCGATGCCTGGGAGCGAAGCTCCTCGACTCGTGTCTTTGAATTATAAAATCAACAATAAATGAATTAATAAATTTCTTGAAATAAAATTTTAGAAATTAAACAGATACTACATAAAGCTAATTTCTTACCGCAACCTCCGTGATCGCGTGTCGACCCAGGAACCGTCCCTCCTGGTGTGTGTCGCCCTGAATAGACGAAACTCACCAGGATCTCCGCCCTCCTGCTCAGACTATAACAATAAAAAAATTGATATTAATACAAATATTTGTAAATAACTAAATTAGTAATTAAATTATTTATGTTTTCTTACCATACGGCGTCTGTGCTCCTGAATCGAAATGGAGCCCGAAGTATGGCGGGAGAGACCCGTGCCAGGACCGCCCTTCTCGGATCGGCGGTTCGTGCTGGCTGATGCGGACCTCCTGCGCCAGCCATCGGACTGCCAGGCCTGCTGCCACTCGTGCCAAATACCCTCTGGCACATGCGCAGGACGCTGACCCGATGACCTCCAACGATGAAGCATGTCGGAGTATCGGCGTCCCGTAAGAGCCTCCCATGCTGCCCTAATGGCATCATGGCTGGCAGGGTCCCACGTAAACTTTTTCTGCATTAAAATAAACAGTTAGTTTCAGAATTTATTAAGATTAAGAAATTTTATATCAGTGATAAATTGTATTTAATAAGTTTACCTGAAACTCAGAAAAATAAAACTCCCTCGTGGCTGCAGATACGTGGCGCCAATCGTAGCCACTGGGATCTGCACGCCTCTGAAATACGGCGCTGATGTGGCTGGATACATGATGCTGCTCAATAAATCTATTAAAAAAATGTATGTTTATAAGTAATTGACTTAAAAACATAAACATATATTTTTAATTAGTATATACTTACAGCCCATGAGCATCCAGTCGAAGTACGGTGCGGCCGATGGTGGAAGAACTCTCGGAGGTATGTGCCGATCGGCTGGATGGTAATACCAATGCAGGATCACCCGACTGCTGGAGAGATCGAAGGTGTGCGATGTTTGGAGATCCGAACTCTCCATCTCCAAAGCTCATGTGATCTGATGCAGCAGGGCTACGTCCCTGCTCACTCCGTATGTCGTCGGTAGATCTACCTCTGCCCGTCATACTGAAAATACTAAAGATTCATGCAATTAAATTACGATTAATGATTGACTATGTAAAAATTTAACACTTATAAAATAAAGTTGAATTTAAAAAAACCTCTATGTTTAATCGGTGTCATTTGTTTCATGAAATGTTGGTTCAACATCCGATGCCGTATCGGACTGCGATTCAGTTTCATTATCATCGGAAGGAAACCGAACATTTGCATCCGCAATTTCTTGGACATCACCATTTGGATCTCTAAGTGATGTTTCAGGAGCCCTTGTGTCGTCCTCAATTGCATGCATTTCCATCTCATCCTCTTGAAATGCAGGGCACTCGGCTGATTGACTTGATGAACTCTCCTCTAATAAGATTGTTGAACGTGGGACGATTTTAGAAACAGCCCACCAATCTCGCTTGTCGTTGCGCAAACTTGGATATCCGCAGTAAAACACTTGCTGAGCTTGGGATGCAAGGATGAATGGGTCATATTTCTGCAATCTTCGTCGATGGTTCACTTCAACCAAATTGTAGTCGTTATGAACCCTTTTGCCCACAGGAACTGTCGGATCGAACCAATCGCAACGAAACAATACGGTTCGTTTCATAGGCCAACCGGGATATTCAACTTCAACCACCTCTACTAACTTTCCGTAATAATCCTGCATATTTGCTCCAACACTTTCTCCTTTAACACACACCCCAGTTCTGCGTGCCTCTTGAAGCTGCTAATCGTTCAATCTGAAATTTGTACCCATTAACAAAATAGCCAGTAGAGGTTGTTACGGTCTTCAATGGCCATTGCGATAGACATTTAATGAAAATATTGTCGGTTGGGGACCATGGACCGTTTACCTATAAATTAATAAGCTATTCACAACCAATTCGAAAAATAAAAGCCATTATTGAAATTGATTGAGTGATACTACTCACAAATTCATAAAACCAGTAAGCGAACTCCGTTTCTAACTTCTGTCCAATTGCAACTTGACTGATGTCGGGATTCATCTGTCGTTGTCTATCACAATACATCCTTATGGGATGATAAGGATTAAAACTGATGTTAGCAATTAAATATTGTGGTATATTGTAATTTAAATTAGAAGTTCCAATTAAGCATTGAAGTATACACTTACTCAATATATGGATCGACTTCTCTACAGTTCATTAGGATGTAATAATGTGCTGCATTATACTCCATATCGCTAAGATTTCTTGACTTCTGCCCCCCAAATGAACGGCCGATACCTTTAAAAATTGATATTCTACGTCATTAGGTTCTCCTTCGTCCACACATACGTCATCGTTACGACCAAGATTTCGGCTCCTCGTGTGGACGTGACCCTCAAAGTAATGCGAGGCAAAAGCTGAAACTTCTTCGACCAAGTGTGCATTGCATATAGAACCTTCAACCCTTGCCTTATTACGCACATTATTTTTTAACTTCTTAAGGTACCTATATGTAAAGTTGAGACAAAAATTAACCAATTTTCTCGCAATGAAATAATATTTGAAATGTCAATATGTCTTAATGATGTATATATTTACCTCTCGAAAGGATACATCCAGCGATACTGCACGGGACCAGCTATGCTCGCTTCGTATGGCAAGTGAACCGGTAAATGCTCCATTGAGTCAAAAAAACTGGAGGAAATATTCGCTCCAGCTTGCATAAAATAATTAAAATTTCCTCGCCTTGCCATGGATGCAGAAGTAATGACTGCGGCAGATAACTCCTTGAAGAACAAGCTGAGCTCCGTCAATGCCTTCCAGACATGTTGCGGAAGCAACTCACGAAAAGCTATAGGCAATAACCGTTGCATGAAAACATGGCAGTCATGACTCTTCATGCCGAACAACTTGAGCTTATGCATGTCCACACACCTACCGATATTTGAGGCATAACCATCTGGAAATTTTAACCCTCTAAGCCAGTTACATAAAACTTCTCGTGAATTTCTGTCAAGAGTGTAACAGGCTTTAGGATAGGTCCCGTCGGGACTCCTCCTCAAATCACCTCTTCTGCAATACTGATTAAGTTCTTCTCTTGACTTTGCAGTGTCTTTTATTTTTCCCGGGATGTTTAGCACCGTGTTAAATATGTTATCAAAAAAAATTTTCTCGATATGCATAACATCCAAGTTGTGCCGGATGAGATTTGTGCTCCAATAAGGCAAATCCCAAAATATACTCTGCTTCTTCCAGTTATGTTCTTTACATATACGGCCATTTATTCTATCTGCATCTGGTTCCCAAGCATACCTCAACCCCAAATGCTCTATAGTATCAAATATATCCGTGCCGGACCTAACCGGTTCGGCGAATTTTGTGACTACTTTGTTCTTCCGAAAGGCGATCAAGTTACGCCTGTAAGGATGATTTGGGGGCAAGAACTTCCTATGATTATCAAACCATGACTGCTTACCACTCTTCTGCAATGTAAATGCATCCGAATCATACATGCAATGAGGGCATGCCAGACGTCCAGCAGTGCTCCAACCAGACAACATTGCATATGCCGGGAAGTCACTTATTGTCCACATCAAAGCAGCTCTCATGATGAAATTTTTTTCATAGAAATGTCGTAGGCTACAACTCCTGTTTCCCACAACATTTTCAATTCGGCCACCAACGGTTGCAGGAAGACATCAATCTTTTCCTTTGGATTTGATGGTCCTGGAACCAAAACTGTCAAAAACATTGCAGTATCTTTCATGCACTTCCATGGAGGAAGGTTATATACAGTCAGTATCACAGGCCAACATGAATACTGTTGCCCCGCTTGACCGAATGGTTGGAAGCCATCGGTACAAAGACCTAATCTCACATTCCTTATATCTTCAGCGAAATCAGGATGATTTTCATTGAAATGCTTCCAAGCTTTTGAATCTGATGGATGCCGCATTTCATCCTCTTTAGATTCATGTTCGGCATGCCATCTCATATCAGCAGCTGTAGCCTCAGATCTGTATAATCTCTGCAGGCGTGGAGTAAGAGGAAAGTAATGCATCCTCTTGTAAGGAACACTTTTCCTCCTACTTGTACTAGCTCCCCCTTCGCCGTTTTTGTACCTCGATTGCCCACAAATCTTACACCATCTCAGCTCCGAGTCTTCACCCCAATATATCATACAATTGTTCAAGCAACAATCGATCTTATTAACCGGGAGCCCAAGCCCACGCAACAACTTCTTCGTTGAGTAAAAACTGTCTGCTACAACATTATCATTTGGCAAAATTTCCTTGATTAACCCAGCTACAGAATTAAACGCCTTTTCTGATAATCGATGTTCTGCCTTAATATTCAACAACCGAGCAGCCGTAGACAACTGGGAATGACCCTCACAACCAGGATACAATTCTTGATTTGCAGCACGCAACATATCATAAAATTGCTATGCATCTGGATTTGGTTCTTCCATAAATGTATTCTGATTGAATTCATTACCCGATGCATTCATCACCATTTCTTCATATGTGTTTAAATTCACAAATGGTTCATCAACGGGAATTGACACTTGTTGGCTTGTAACAACTGCTGGAATTTCCTCTGGTTCACCATGACAGTACCAAACATCGTAATCAGGAACAAACCCCTTTTTACACAGATGCACCTTAACAGTTTTGACATCTCTGTAGGCTTTATTCTGACACCTGTGATAGTTGCATGGGCACCTAATCCTAGGCCCATCCATCCATTCAGGTTGGCTACATGCAAATGCGATAAATTCTTCCAATCCATTCAGAAAATCTGGATTAAGCAAGCCATCTTTTATCCTTGCATACATCCACGAGCGAGCCCCGCTCATTTTTGACCGACTTATACAATTTCTGGTAAACCATTAAAGGAAACCACATTATAAAACTATATTAGCATTACTAAATATATAACTAAATTATTTCTTTTACACAACTAAGGTTAATAACAACCATTTAAATCATTTATAACTAAACCAATTTTCTTTTACACAACTAAGGTCCCTACCCTGCAAGGCCGGCCACGGCTACGATCCTTGGCGTGCTAGCAAGGACCGAGGCACAGGTTCATGCCAGGCTAATGCTAGGGCTTGAGTTCGGGTCGGGCCGCAAGGCGGTCCGTTCAATCATGAGACTTCACAAGCATTCAAGTGTCCTAAATTAATTCCACCTTCACTCCATGTCTAAAAGGTAAGGCCCTATCCCATTCAAGAATATTTTTTGTGATATGTTATTCTGCTATTAATTATCATCGATCGGTTACGTTGAAATTTCAGCAGCATTTCCCCATATGTTCTCCTAAATGTGTGGCATATATGCCACACTAGGAGAACGTATGAGCAAATACAAACCGCAATCTCAACCAACGATGATTAATAGCAGACTAACATATCGCAAAAAATATTCTCAAACTGTCCACCAGGACAATTTGAGAATTTGCAAGACTAAGTCTTACAAATTCTCAAACGGGTCTAAAGGTTATAGTGCTGTGATTAATAATATGGAAATCCGAAGACAATCGAACTTATGCTTGTTATTCATAAATTCTTGTCAATTATACATATATAGGAATAGTGTTCTATATATATAGTCACTGACTTCTTAAGATTATTATGTCGAATATAAATGTTTGTGAAGACTAAAATATAAATCATTGAAACTACTAATTTGTTGCTGAAAATTAAATAAAATACAACAAGACTTTCTATCTAGCATTACATAATTTAATGCATCATTCAATTTGAAGCAGAATGTAAATAATCAAGACATAACAATTGTAAATAACTACAAATGCACAAATATTATTGCATAAACAGCTATAAAGAAATGAAAAGCTACGACTGCTATTTTGAAATTAGCTAATCTAAAGAGTTATGGTTAATGAGCTAAATTAGTTGACCTAAATAGCTAAGCTAATTCAGCTCGACCTATCTAAAGAGTTTTCTAAAGAGATTGATGAAATTATGAAAATCAGTTGATTTAAAAATCAGTCTATTTAAAATTTTTTTTTAAAATTAAGTTTAAGAAAAAAATATAGGCGGTAAAGTTAATTTTAAAAATTAATTTTTATCAGGAAATTGCATCGCTAATGCATCGCAATATTTTTTAAATAATTATAACTGATAAAAATTATATTTTCTAAAATAATTACGATGCAAATATTGTGTCGCAAAGTTTTTTTTTAAATTTTTTAATTACATTTATTTTTAAAAAATATATTGCTACGCAATACATGCGTCGTAATATTAAAAATTATTTTCTCTGAAAAAATTATTTTTATTTTCTAGGAAACTGCGTCGTTAATGCGTCGCAATATTTTTTTAATAATTATAACTGATAAAAATTATATTTTTTGAAAATAATTGCGACGCATATATTGCATCGCAATGTTTTTTTTAAATTTTTTTATTACATTTATTTTTCTTAAAAACATTGCGACGCAATATATGCATCGCAATATTAAAAATTATTTTCTCTAAGAAAATTATTTTTATTTTCTAGAAAATTACGTCGCTAATGCGTCGCAATATTTTTTTAATATTATAACTGATAAAATTTATATTTTTTGAAAATAATTGTGATGCATATATTGCATCGCAATATTTTTTTAAAATTTTTTAATTACATTTATTTTTCTAAAAAAATTGCAATGCAATACATGCATCGCAATATTAAAATTTATTTTCTTTGGAAAAATTATTTTATTTTCTAGGAAACTGCATCACTAATACGTCGCAATATTTTTTAAATAATTATAACTGATAAAAATTATATTTTTGAAAATAATTGCGACGCATATATTGCGTCGCAATATTTTTTTAAAATTTTTTATTACATTTATTTTTCTTAAAAACATTGCAACGCAATACATGCATCGCAATATTAAAAATTATTTTCTCTAGAAAAATTATTTTTATTTTCTAAAAATTGTTCGACCGATCTCGGACCGTGGCGATCGGTCCGATCGGCGACGATCGATCGATCGGTTGCGATCGATCCAAGCCATGATCGATCGATCGGCCATCGACCGATCGGACGCGATCGGTCCGATCGACGATCCGACGGTTGCGATCGATCCAAGCCATGATCCCGATCGGCCACGACCGATCTCGGACCATCGGTCCGATCGGCGATCGATCCGAAATCGATCGCCTGATCCGATTGACCGATCTCGTCGATCGCGATGATCCGATCGATTGCGATCGATCCAAGCCGTGATCCCGATCGGCCACGATCTTGATCGGTCCGATCGGACGACGATCCGACGGTTGCGATCGATCAAGCCGTGATCCGGATTGCGATCGATCCCAGACCGTTGGACGATCGGTGAGATCGCCGACGATCCGACGGTTGCGATCGATCCAAGCCAATCCGATCGATCATCGCCGATCGGCCACGATCGATCCGGACGGCGATCGGTCCGATCGGCGACGATTCGACGAATCGATCCAAGATCCCGATCGGCCATGACCGATCTCGAACCATCGGCGATCGGTCGATCGGCGATGATCCGACGGTTGCGATCGATCCAAGCCCTGATCCCGATCGGCCACGACCGATCTCGGACCGTTGCGATCGGTCCGATCGCCGACGATCCGACGGTTGCGATCAATCCAAGCCGTGATCCCGATCGGCCATGACCGATCTCGGACCATGGCGATCGGTCTGATCGGTGACGATCCGACGGTTGCGACCGATTCAAGCCCTGATCTCGATCGGCCACGACCGATCTTGGACCACGGCGATCGGTCCGATCGGCAACGATCCGACGGTTGCAATCGATCCAAGCCTTGATCCCGATCGGCCACGATCGATCTCGGACCATTGCGATCGGTCCGATCGCCGACGATCCGATGGTTGCGATCGATCCAAGCCGTGATCTCGATCGGCCACGACCGATCTCGGACCGTGGCGATCAGTTCGATCAGCAATGATCTGACAATTGCAATCGATCCAAGCCATGATCCCGATCGGCCACTACCGATCTCGGACCGTGGCGATCGGTCCGATCAGCGATGATCCAACGATTGCGATCGATCCAAGCCCTAATCCCGATCGACCACGACCGATCTCGGACAGCGGCGATCGGTCCGATCGACGACGATCCGACGGTTGCAATCAATCCAAGCCCTAATCCCAATCGGCCACGACCGATCTCGGACCGCGGCGATCGATCCGATCGGCGACAATCCGATGGTTGCGATCGATCCAAGCCATGATCCCGATCGGCGACGATCTGACGATTGCGATCGATCCAAGCCCTGATCCCGATCGGCCACAACCGATCTAGGACCGCGGCGATCGGTCCGATCGGCGATGATCCGATGGTTGCGATCGATCCAAGCCCTGATCCCGATCGACCACGACCGATCTCGGACCGTTGCGATCGATCCGATCGTCGACGATCCGATGGTTGCGATCGATCCAAGCTGTGATCCCGATCGGCCACGAACGATCTCGGACCGTGGCGATCGGTCCGATCGGCGACGATCCGATGGTTGCGATCGATCCAAACCCTGATCTCGATCGGCCACGACCGATCTTGGACCGCAGAGATCGATCTGATCGGCAACGATCCGACGGTTGCGATCGATCCAAGCCCTGATCCTGATCGGCCATGACCGATCTCGGACCGTTGCGATCAGTCCGATCGCCGACAATCCGATGGTTGCGATCGAACCAAGCCGTGATCCCGATCGGCCACAACCGATATCGGACAGTGGCGATCGGTCCGATCGGCAACGATCCGACGGTTGTGATCGATCCTAGCCGTGATCCCGATTGGCCACTACCGATATCGGATCGTGGCAATCGGTCCGATCGGCGATGATCCGACGATTGTGATCGATCCAAGCCCTGATCCCGATCGGCCACGACCGATCTGGGACCGTGGCGATTGGTCCGATCGGCGACGATCCGACGGTTGCGATCGATCCAAGCCCTGATCCCGATCGGCCACGACCGATCTTGGACCTTGGCGATCGGTCCAATCGCCGATGATCTGACGGTTGCGATTGATCCAAGCTGTGATCCCGATCGGCCACGACCGATCTCAGACTGTGGCGATCGGTCCGATCGGCGATGATCCGACGGTTGCGATCGATCCAAGCCGTGATCCCGGACAGTTGCGTCGACCGATCTCGGACCGTTGCGATCGGCCTGAGATCGCCAACGATCCGACGGGTGCGATCGATCCAAGCCCTGATCCCGATCGGCCACGACCGATCTCAGACCGTTGCGATCGGTCCAATCACCGACGATCCGACGGTTGCGATCGATCCAAGCCTTGATCGATCTCGGTCGGCGATGAACGATCTCGGACCATCGCAATCGATCCGATCGGTGATGATTCAACGGATGCGATCGATCGAAGCCATAATCGATCCCGATCGGCGACGACCGATCTCGGATTGTCGCGATCGATTCAATCGGCGATGACCCGATGGTTGAGATCGATCGAAGCCATGATCGATCCCGATCGACGACGACCGATCTCGGACCGTCACGATCGATCCGTTCGGCGTCGCACTATTTTTATTTCATAATTCTTTTTAATTTTTTTATAAAATTTATTTTAAAAAAAAACATTGCGACGTAATACTTGCGTCGCTAAATAAAAAATTTTTATAAAATATTGTGACGCACAGGGTTTCATCGCAATTTTTTAATTTAATAATTATATTATATAAAAATTTTTATTTAAAATAATTGCATTGCAACTAGTGCATCACTAAATTAAAATATAATTTTTCTAATTTTTTGGTTTATTGCATCGCTAATGCGTCGCTATTTAATATAATTAATTTTTTTAAAAATATTGCGATGCACTGAGTTGCGTCGCAATATATTTTTCTCATAATTATATTTTATAAAAATTAATTTTATTTAAAATAATTGCGATGCAATTAGTGCGTCACTAAATTAAAAAAAATTTCTAATTTTTTGGTTTATTATGTCGCTAATGCGTCACTATTTAATATAATTAAATTTTTTAAAAACATTGCGACACACTGAGTTGCATCACAATTATTTTTTCTCGTATTTATACTTTATTAAAATTAATTTTATTTAAAATAATTGCGACGCAATTAATGCATCGCTAAATTAAAAATAATTTTTTAAATTTTTTGGTTTATTGCGTCGCTAATGAGTCGCTATTTCACATAATTAATTTTTTTTAAAAATATTACGACGCACAGAGTTGTGTCATGATATTTTTTTCTTATATTTATATTTTATAAAAATTAATTTTACTTAAAATATTTGCGACACAATTAGTGCGTCGCTAAATAAAAATAAATTTTCTGATTTTCTGGTTTATTGCGTCGCTAATGCGTCGCTATTTAACATAATTAATTTTTTAACTAATATTGTGACGCACTAAGTTGTGTCGCAATATTTTTTCTTATATTTATATTTTATAAAAACTTAATTTAAAAATATTGCGATGCATTCCTTACGTCGCTAAATAAAAAAATTATTTTTTTGATTTTCTAGTTTATTGAATCGCTAATGCATCGTTAATTGTGTCGTAATGATTTGTTGTCACGGATGCGTCGCAAAGTGGTCGCAATTTAGCGACTCAGTATTGCGTCGCTAAATTTGCATCGCTATTTCATTATTTTCTTGTAGTAAAGGATGGTACCTTGAGATTGTGTATAGACTATAGACAGTTAAACAAGGTGACCATTAGAAACAATTATCCATTGCCAAGGATCGATGATTTGTTTGATCAGCTGCAGGGGGCAGCAGTGTTTTCAAAGATTGATCTGAGATCTGGGTATCATCAATTGAGAATAAAGAATGAGGATATATCTAAAACTGCTTTCAGGACCAGATATGGTCATTATGAGTTCTTGGTGATGCCATTTGGCTTGACAAATGCTCCAGCTGCTTTTATGGGTCTGATGAATCAAGTATTTCAAGAGTATCTAGATAAATTTGTGATAGTATTCATTGATGACATCTTGATTTATTCTAGAAGTAGTGAAGAGCATGAACAGCATCTGAGGACAGTTTTGCAGATATTAAGAGAAAAGCAATTATATGCAAAGTTTAGTAAAAGTGAATTTTGGCTGGATGAGGTAAAGTTCTTGGGACATGTAGTTTCAGCCGAAGGTATTATGGTAGATCCTCAAAAGATTGAAGCTATAGTGAATTGGGTATCACCTACCAATCAGACTGAGGTGAGGAGTTTCTTGGGGCTAGCAGGATATTATAGAAGATTTATAGAAAATTTCTCGATTTTGGCTTCTCCTATGACTAAGCTGCTTAGAAAGAATATCAAGTTTGATTGGTCTAATGAATGCCAGAAGAGTATGGATGAATTGAAAAAGAGATTAACCTCAGCCCCAATCCTAATACTACCTGATAGTGCCAGTGATTATGTGATCTATAGTGATGCCTCATTGAAGGGTTTGGGGTGTGTTTTAATGCAGAATGGGAAAGTGGTGGCTTATATATCTAGACAGTTGAGATCCCATGAAAAGAATTACCCCACCCATGATTTGGAGTTAGCTGCTGTTATATTTGCATTGAAGGTTTGGAGGCACTACTTGTATGGAAGAAGATGCCAGATATTTACTGATCATAAGAGCTTGAAATATATTCTGACCCAGAAGGAATTGAATTTAAGGCAGAGAAGATGGATTGAATTGATTAAAGACTATGATTGCACTATTGAGTATCACCCAGGGAAAGCTAATGTTGTGGCTGATGCCTTGAGTCGAAAGTCTATGGCCACATTGGCTTCTATCAGAACCGTACAGCTACCCTTGATGATTGAGTTAAGGAGGTTAGATGCAGAGCTAGCTGTAGAAGAATCAGGAGCCTTGTTGGCTACTTTCAGAGTGAGACCCCAAATGCTAGAAGAAATAAGAGAAGCTCAGTTGCTAGATCTACATTGCTTAAAGCTAGAGATTTAATTCAGAGTGGGTCTCAGTCAGAGTTTTCTGTTAGAGGTGATGGAGTGTTATTATTCAAGGGCAGAGTTTGTGTGCCAGCTGTGGAATCAGTGAAAGATCAGATTTTAAGGGAAGCACATAGCTCAGCTTATTCAATGCATCCAGGTAGTACTAAGATGTATAGAACTATCAAACAGAATTACTGGTGGAATGGTATGAAAAAGGAGATAGCTGAGTATGTATCTAAGTGTTTGGTGTGTCAGCAGATTAAGGCTGAACATCAGTGTCCAGCTGGAAAGCTTCAGCCTCTGTTTGTGCCAGAGTGGAAATGGGAGCATATAACTATGGATTTCGTTGTAGGACTCCCAAAGACCAGAAGGGGCAATGATGCTATATGGGTGATAGTTGATAGATTGACTAAGTCTGCTCATTTTCTGCCTATTAAGATTGTCTTTACCTTGGATAGATTAGCAGAATTATATGTGCATGAAATTGTGAGTAGGCATGGTGTGCCAGTATCGATAGTATCAGATAGAGATCCAAGGTTCACATCTCAATTTTGGGCAGAATTACAGAAAGCTTTGGGGACTAAATTGAGGTTCAGTACAGCATTTCATCCCCAAACCGATGGTCAGTCAGAAAGAACCATCCAGACACTGGAGGATATGCTGAGAGCTTGTGTCATGGAATTTTCTGGTAGCTGGGATGATCATCTACCTTTAATAGAGTTTGCTTACAATAACAGCTACCATTCTAGCATTGATATGGCACCATATGAGGCCTTGTATGGGAGAAAATGTAGAACTCCAGTGTGTTGGGATGAGGAGGGAGAGAGAAGGCTGTTAGGCCCTGAGTTAGTGCAGCTTACAGCAGATCAAGTTAAAATTATAAGAGCTAAATTAAAGGCAGCCCAGGATAGACAGAAGAGCTATGCAGATAAAAAGCATAGAGAGGTAAAGTTTGAGGTTGGAGATAGAGTCTTTCTGAAGGTATCTCCTTGGCGAGGTATTATGAGATTTGGAAAGAAAGGCAAGTTGAGTCCCAGGTATATTGGACCCTATGAAATTCTGGAAAGAGTTGGGACACTAGCTTATAGATTGGCTTTACCTCCAGAGTTATCTCAGATTCATAATGTATTTCATGTATCAATGCTTAGGAGGTATGTGCCGGATTCCTCTCATGTGATTCAGTCTGAGACTATAGAGTTACAGGGGGATTTATCATTTGCAACAGAACCAGTGAAGATCTTGAGTAGGGAGATTAAGCAGCTCCGCAGTAAAAGAATTCCATTAGTTAAGGTGCAATGGTTAAATCATCAAAAAGAGGAGGCTACATGGGAGCGAGAGGATGAGATGAGATTGAAGTACCCCCATCTATTTGAAAATATATCTAGCTAAATTTCGGGACGAAATTTCTTAAGAGGGGGAGAATTGTAACATCCTGAAAACCTTGTAATTTATGGCATTTTCATTTGAAATGAAAGTCAGAAAGTTTCAGTGAAATGTGGGTGTGTTGGCCTTTTGATAAATGTAAAGAGAAGAAATTTTGGAGTAAATAAGTATATTTCTGAATGTTAATGAGTTTGATTTAAGAAATTGAGAGACTTAAGTTTTAATGGGTTTAAATCACAAGAAAAATCAAGTTTAGTTTGAGTTTTATCCTAAAATGATGTTTTTAGTGGTTGGAGTCGACCTAATTGGAGTGGAGTCGACTCTGGCACGGTTTTAAACTTTCGGCACGCTTTGGAGTCGACACCTGCAGAGCTGGAGTCGACCCTACTTTGGGAGCGACACCTATTTTTGCTGGAGCCGAGCTCCAAATCTGTTGGAGCCGACTCCAAGACGGCAGGTTTTTCTGAGTTAAATCTTGAGAATTCATATTTAATCCGTTTCAAGTCCGATTTGGATGCCGTTTGAACCGTTGGATTTCTAAAATCGAGTTCTTCAAGCTGGTAAAGTCTTTTCTTAGAAATGTTACATAAAAGTATCGATTTAAGTAAAAAATGATAATCTGGGCTATAAATCGATTAAAAAAATGCTATATCAGGGGCAAAATGGGAAAAGGCTCCGATGTCAATTGCTAATTGTGTTAAGGGCAACTTGGGAAAGAAAATCTAAGGGCAAAATATCATGGTTATAAGTGAGCCACGTGTTTTCCAAAAAGCGTGCGTTAAGAGTGTTTGAGGGCAAAAGGGGAATTTGGCATGCCTTAACCCTTAAGTTTCCAATGACTTGGTCCCCAAGTCATTAGAGAAAAAGGGAAACGTGGGTTCAGCCAGAGAAAAGAAAGAAAGAAAGAAAGAGAGAAAGAAGAGGAGAAAAGAGAGGAAGAGGAAGAAGAAGAAGAAGGAGGAAGAAAGAGAAAGGGAAAGGGAAGCTTGGGGTTTGTGCTCGACTCCAGGTAAGCTATAGCTTCCCTAGATCTTGTATGACTTTAGATTTTCTTAGATTATTGTATTTTGAGGTAATAGTAGAAGTAATCTTGAGTAGAGAAAGGGTGGAAGAAAATAATGAGATATTAGAGGATAGATCATGTATGCATGCATGGTTCGTGGGAAAACCTCGTGTGGAGGTAATCCTAATAGCTATCGTATCTGTATGTTGACGTAGGTCAAGAGGGTTATTCCAGGGAGCCGGAATACCAGAGTTGAGTACCAGTCGAGGAGTAACCTACTAAGGTGAGTGGGTTTCTCATCTAGCAATGAGAAGTTAATTTGAGCTAGTATAATGAGATTAATACCTAGTTATGGTATGTTATGTTTAGCAGTATTATGTATGTTTTAAATATGAGAAATGAGAACCTAGTATATGATATTCTGATAAATGAGTTTTGAGCATGAGTTTTAAGCATAAAGAAATAAGCATGAGTTTCGATGAGGGGATTTTTAATGTATACATGGCATATTTGCATGATAAAGCTTTACAAATGATGTATGTATCATACTGAGCATCAGGCAGCTAGGGGGCTGATCACCCTTTAGACTGTACTGTAGCATGAGCATTGCACACTACTATCGAGCCGGCACCTCCTTGCGAACATCGTACGATGAACCCCAGAATCAGGGGTGAGTGCACGCTTAACCAGGCCAGTGGGGCTGGTTGTGAGCAGCCCGTGGGGGCATGAATCATAGCTCAGTGGAGCTGATTACTATATATAGCCCGTGGGGGCAGAGAGAAAACCCGAGGTTCCAGGGTTAAGGAACAAAGCACTTTGCCAGGTGAACCGCACGGGTAAGGGGCTATTTGTGCGGGGATCCTGTTGCTAGTCACGCACCCGATGAGAGTACACCTACGGAGGGCGACTGTAGGGTGGTACCTCAGAGGCATTACACACACAGCCCAGCATCATGAGATTTAAAAGCATATGTTGTGATATAAAAAGGGCCAGTGGGCCAAGTAGTTATCCCGAGAGGAGAGTTTACTTGAGATGCCAGTGGGCAAGCAGATTCCGGTGGGAGTCTGGGTTTAATAAAGAAGTCTGGGTTGTAGATAAAGAATGCATATCTTCATATTGTAATGCATGGATTTTTATCTTAATGAGTTATCTTTCAGTGAAAAGTTATTATAGAGTATTTCAGTACTGATATGTTATTTGAAGAATAAGCTACATTTTATTTTATCTGATATCATGTTAAAAATGTACTTTGAGTTGTACAAGCTAAATAGTATCAGCATACGATTGAAATAAGAGGTTATGGTTCTCTATTTCTCCATAGTTAGATGGTTATCCAGTCACTGGGACTTAGGTCTCATCCCCTCTATGATTTAAATGTTCTTTCAGATCAGTGAGTATTTCTGCCAGGATCACAAGATAAGCAGGACAGAACCCTTAGCTGGTGAAGCTTGCTTGGATGCAAGGGTGTATAATGCTAGCCTTGTATATTGAGAGAGTGTGGTTGATATTTGTATATTTGTATATGTGTATGTGTACAGTGAGATGTAATGATGTTTTAGACCTTTTTGGATATGAATACGAGACTTATGTTTTGGAGAAAATTATGAGCATGATGTGCACTTAGGATTTTGATGTCGATTGTGAATGTGATCTTGTAAACTGCCTGAGGAATGTCATGAAAAATATTATCTGAGCAGGTTGATGCTTAGTGTTGATTGAGTGATTTGTGTATATAATTGAGATGAAAATGAAAAGTTTTTAACAGGATGTGTTTTCGTGTGTCTGCCACTTATGATAATTAGTTGGGGTTCTCTAGCTCTTTATGGAGCGCTACATAAAGACTAGTAAAACTCTATCCGATTACCATAGGTGTGTAGGTGTATTGTCGATGGCCCAAGAGAGAAGGGGGAGCTGACACTATCATGTCAAACCTTTATCTATAACAATCATGTCTACAAAATAAAACAAGATATTGGAGACACAATAAGTGAGCTCAAAGTGTCATAATACATTATTGTATTATCAATGATGGCATCCAATAATATGTGTTATCAAGATGTAGCAACCCAAGAGGAGGGGGTGAGTTAGGTTTCTTAAAAAATTAATGCGCAAATATGTGCACTTAACAGAAATCAGAACTTAATTGCAAGTGATGTGTGATAAAGTGAAGAGACAATAGAGACAATCAAGCAATCACAAACACAAAGAATTTTATAGTGGTTCGATGTCAACCTAGCGCCTACATCCACTCCCCAAGAACCCCTTGAAAATTTCACTCTAATCATTTCAAGCGATTACAACCTCTATCCTCTCCGACTAGCTAGCCCTCTTGTTTTCAGGCAGAAGGGAGCCTTACCCCTAGCCTTCCAGCCAGTCCTCTTGTTTTCGGGCACAAGGAAAGCCTTACCCCTAACCTTTCGGGCTAGTCCTCTTGTTTCGGGCACAAGGGGGCCTTATAATCAAACACAAGAATATCGAGATTTAAGTACAAGAAGCTCCTAAAATGAGCAAATAAAACAATGAAAGATCATTTTACAAATTTGGAGCTTTTGGCTTCTTCTTTAGGATGAGCTCTGAGGAATGAACGAAGCCTTCTTGTGGTTGTTGGAGCTTTGAATGATGCCTTCAATAAATTTGAAACCTCTCCTTGTAAGCCCTTGAATGCATCAGATCTCTTCTTTAAATGCTCTCAACCACTTGAATAAACCCTCCAATAGCTCTTGTAATGATTCTCAAATGAAAGCACAACAATAACTTCTTGCAAAGATTTTCAACAAGATTTTCACTCTATTTTTTACATGATTTTCTTCTCTATTTTTTACTTGCTAATCTCTCGCAAAAACATTGTCCAACAGCTCAATATATAACCAAAATAAAAATATAGCCATTACATGAACGTTGTAAAATAGAATAAAAGAGAGAGAGAGAGAGCAAGTTAAAAGCCCAACCCACGAATCCAGCAGGCCAAGAAGAGTTATTAGAAGCCTAACACCCAAAGCTGGTAGACCAGTTTTGATCAGGAAGTAGCCAAGTTGAACACCAAAAAAAAATGGCAGCTTAATTCTTTAATCCAGTAGGCCAATAGAAAAAGTAGCAGACCAACTCTCAAAATCGGTAGCCTAGCATTTTGACATAAGAAACTAGGCAAAACACTAGCAGAAGGCTTTGAAAAATTGACAGCCCATCTTTAAACTTCGGTAGACCAACATTAAAGCCATGGAGTCTCAGGAAAGTCCAAACCGAATGCCTCAAAGAATTGGTCTTCCAATCTCCCAAACCGATAGACTAAATTTTAAGAACCAGGCATCCAACCAAAAGCTATAAGAAATTGGTAACCCAATTTCACAAACCGACAAACTAAACTTGAAGCCAAGAAGTGTTAGGAGTTCCAAAACAAAGGCAGCAAAGTATTGGTAGTCCAAAGACAAAATCTGGATGGCTAAGGAAAAACTGAAAGCTCAATTATCAAGGCTAGTCTTCCAAGAGTTAAAGCACAATGAAGCCATTTTAAATCCGGTATCGAATAAACACCTTTTAAAATTTTTTGTCAACTATTCAAAATAACGTAGAGTTTAAATAAAACTTGTAAGACGATTGAATCCAGTTCAAGAAAATGCAAATATAATTAATCTTAAAAGTCATTTTGTCAAATGAACCGTCCAGACAAAAACATGTGAAAATCATCCAGTGATTACAAAATCAAAATTCATTAAAAAATAGTTTAATCACTACAAACATATTTATACATTACCTGTATTACCTCTCATTTTGAATCATAGTTCACCTTGATTTGAAGTAACACTATCTTCTTTATAATTCATCTGAAATTATTTAACTCAACCACAAGATCATTAGTATCATACTTAATTATTTTGTAGTCATCAAAATCAATATAAGGTCAACAATCTTTCTATTTTTTATGATGACAAAACCATTAAGTATAAAATAAGAAATAAAAAATTTCAATCATGATATTCCTTAATAACTTGAAGAATAAAACGGAGCATGCCAAAATTTAGCATATTATACCAAAACTCTAAATTTTAAGAACACTTAAAATATGATATTTTAACAAATACATTGTATAACTTTCCCTTTGATTTTGAATATATACATTATTTTGAAATACCATGATGTATGCATTCCTCTCTCATGAATGCTAATCTCTCTCATGAATGAAATGTATGCTATTCTCTCCCCATGATTGAATTCTCTTTCCTATGATTGAACTGTATGCTACTCTCTCCTCCTTTTGTCATCAATCAAAAAGAGTTAAAAGAATGTGCATAATTTTTTTGTTTATCTTTTTTTCAATAGTAACAAGAAGTAGCATAGCTAAGGTATAAAAAGATCAAACATTTAATAACAATCATCATTCATAACTCAATTGAGACCAACTAAAAAGCTATATTAAAAAAAGGCAGCATATTCTATAGTTTAATACTAATAAGAAAATATATTCAGATCATTGCATCATATAAGAGTTGATACCAATTAAGACATTTAATACTCAATACATCAAAGTGTTTAATGCATCAAAAAATCTAATTATTCAAACAAATTCATTCTCCCCTTTTCTAATTTAAAAACATATTGAGCTACAATGTTAACAGATACCAAAAAAAATGTGTAATTTCATATATGCTTACATTCTTCTCCCCCTAAATATTTCAAATTTGATTTATATGCAATAAAAGTTTTATGAAGAAATGATACCAATATCATATAATCCAAGCATTATATAAATGTATCATGCTAATCTCAATACATAGACATTCTATAGTAATCATCACATATCAAATACACATTTTATAAGATATTTTGTATCACCTCTATCAAGTCCTTTTCATTTCACACATAAACAATTAATTATAAGATATGATCAAGAAATGATACCACTGATAAAATAGACATTCAATAATCTAAGACTCACAATAGAATCATTTCAAACAAGGAGTATACAAATCAAACTAATACCAATTATAGCCGATCATAGGCCCGCGACCCATGTCACCCAACAAATGTACCGATACATTTGAATTTTTTTATGTCAAATTTCTTCAAGATTTTCTTGATGTACATGGATTGGCTTATGAAGATTTTCTTTTTGATTGCTTGATTTGAAGTCCAAGAATATAATAGAGTTCATCCATCATGCTTGTCTCGAACTCTCCCTGTATGAACTTAGCAAAGTCTTGGCACAAGGAATCATTAGTAGTACCGAATATAATGTCATCAATATAAATTTACACTATCAATAGATCATCATTTTCTCTTTTAATAAATAATGATGCATCAATATTTCCACTAATAATTTTATTGCTAATTGAGAACTTAATAAGCCTATCATACCATGTTCTGGGTACTTATCTCAAACCATATAAAGCTTTGTTTAATTGAATACACGGTTTGGAGACACAAGATTTTTGAACCCGGATGGTTGATCAACAAACACTTGTTTAAATATATTCATTAAGGAAAGTGTTTTTATCATCCATTTAATATAAAAATCATAAAGCATACAATTGCAAAGAGTAATCTAATAGCCTTTAGTCTAGCAATCAGAAACATATGATTCATCAAAATCAATATCTTTCTACTGATTATATCCTATAGCTATCACTCTTGCTTTATTTCTAATGAAGTTACTATGCTCATCCAACTTATTTCTAAATATCCATTTAGTCCCAATAATTGGATGGTCATGTGGTCTACTAATTAGTGTCCATTATCATGCATGGCATTTAGGTTCTATATAAGGAACAAAAGCTAAATTATTACATGCATCCCTAAGTGATGATCTAGTCTAAATATCAAAAGATGGATCACTTAAAATTAACTCTTTAGGGTGATTATAGACATACATCCATTCTCTTTCAGATTCTGCTATCTTGAGGTTCATCATATTAATTTCTTCTTCATGTATCACTTGTATCATTGAGTCCTCTTTCTCTTCCAAGGTGAGCTCCTTGATTTGATCTTCAATTTTATCTGCATCATTTAAAACCTTTCTCTTCCTTGATGAAAGATCATTAGCTTCATCGAATATAACTTGAATTTAAGGTCCTATCATTTCTTTCTACTATAATCATTACAAAACTTTTCAAAGTGATGATTTTTAAATTCCTCTCTATGAACACTTCTAATGGATAAAACAACAAAACCTTTTTCATTTGAAATGCTTCTAAAGAATTTTTGAAATGAAGAAAAAAATTTATTTTTCAAAAAATTGCATGCATCACAAATGTAATCTTTTTCGAAATCAAATTCTTTTTGAATAATTTAGAAAGAAAAACCATGCTAACATATGCAAGTCTACGATGTCATAATTTGATTTATCAATTTTAGCATTCATGACAGCTAGACAATCGAAACTATGAACATTCAAATCAAAAATATAAATATTACCAAACCTATGACCAATAAATTCCATGCAATCATCAGCAGGATTTGAAACTATGCAAATAGATGATTCAACAAATAATTTTAAAACCTTTATCACTAAAGCAAGTTAATGCTAAGCAAGTTATAATTCAATCCATTAAGAGCAAGATATTATCAAATAAAAGTAAAGGGAGTGATACTAATTTTATCAATGCCAATAATTTTACTTTGGCCATTATCTCCAAGGTAACCATTCCTCCATCATTAGCATCCAAAGTGATGAATTGAGATTCATCACCCATCATGTGTCTTGAACACCCGCTATCCAAGTATCATTTTCTTTTTGCTCCACGAGTTGCCGGACACACATGCATCCAAAATATCAAGTCTTGCATCCAAGTACTCAAGCTTTCTTGGGTCCTTTAGGGTTAGTCAAGATGGTTCCTTTTGGAATCCAAATCTTTTTAATAATATTGCATGCATATGACTTATGACCTTTCAAACCATATTTAAAACATGTAATATTAGAAAAATTATTTTGAGAAACAAATATTTTTTAAAAGCTTTTGTTTCTTTAAAGGATTATATCTAAGCCTGCTTTATCAAAAACTACTTTTTGACTTTCAAGAATCATATTAAGTTTGGTTGAGCTTAAAGTAAACTTATCTACTAAGGGTTTAAGCTTATTTACTTTATTTTTTAAATCCATATTTTCTTATAATAAAAATCATTTTCTTTTAAAACCTTTTCCTTTTTCAAAGTTAAGTTTTTAACTTGATTTTTCAATTCTTTGTTCTTAGAACTAAGTTTTGCAAAATCATTTATCAATTCATAGAATGCACCATGCAGTTCATCAAAAGTAAAATCATCTAAAATGCTAAAACTTACCTCCTCATCATCGGCCATGAAGCAAAGATTTGCTTTTTTTTTTTTTCGGAGCTTGATGTGTCACTATCACTCCAAGTGGCCATTATAGCTTTCGTTTTGAATTTATTGGAACCTTTCTTTGAATATGGATAATCTAGCTTGTAGTGTTCCGGCTTATTACATTCATAACAAATATCTTCATATTCTTTTTCCTTACTTGGTTCTTCTTTCAATAATGTCCTTTTTCTTCCTTCAATTTTTTTTCTCATGAATTTCTTAAATTTTCTTGTAATAAAAGCCAAATCATTATTACTATCACTTGAGGAACCCTCATTCTCATCCTTTTGGGCAGCACACTTTAGTGCTATAAATCTTTTATTTTTGGACTCTTCTTCATCAAGATGTTGACTTTTTGAAACTCATAAGTCATCAGTGGTCCAATCAATTCTTCAAGAGATAGAATGTTAAGGTCCTTGGCTTTTGTATGGCAGTGACTTTAGCTTCCCAAGAACTAGGCAAGGATTTCAATACCTTTCTCACAAGATCATCATAGAATAAGATTTACCAAGGGTTTTAAGCCCATTAATAATATCAGTGAATCTTGTGAACATATCAAAATACTTTCATAAGATTCTATTTTAAAAATTTATATTTATGCACAAGCATATTTATTTTTAATTCTTTGACTTGATTGGTACCCTCATGGGTAACTTCAAGTCTATCCCAAATTTTTTAGCAGATATGCATGTAGAAATATGATTAAATTCATTAGCATCTAAAGAACAATATAAAACATTCATGGCTTTAGCATTGAGCCGAGCCATTTTCTTATCAAGCACATCCCATTCCATTTTCGGTTTGAGAACAACAAAATCATTTGATCTAATAGTGGGTATATGAGGTCCATTGACTATGATGCTCCATAAATCATAATCAAGTGCTTGAATAAAAATCTTTATTCATGCTTTCCAATAAGTATAATTTGTGCCATTAAAAAGTATGGTCTATTAGTAGATTACCCCTCACTCAATATGATTGCCATAATCTTTAACTTCAAGCTTTTTACAGCTAAAATCAAGAGCACATGCTCTGATACCAATTGTTGCCCAGATGTAGCAACCCAAAAGGGAGGTGAATTGGGTTTCTTAAAAAATTAATGCACAGATATGTGCACTTAATAGAAATTAGAATTTAATTGCAAGTGATGTATGGTGAAGTGAAGAGATAATAGAGACAATCAAGCAATCATAAACACAAAGAATTTTATACTAGTTCGGTGCCAACCTAGCACCTACGTCCATTGCCCAAGAATTCCTTGGGAATTTTACTCTAATTGTTTCAAATGATTACAACCTCTAGCCTCTCCGATAGCCCTCTTATTTTCAGGTACAAGAGAGCCTTACCCCTAACCTTCCGGATAGTCCTCTTATTTTCGGGAATAAGGAAGCCTTACCCCTAGCCTTCCGGGCTAGTCCTCCTGTTTATGGGCACAAGGGGGCCTTACAATCAAACATAAGAATATCAAGGTTTAAGTACAAAAAGCTCCTAAAATGAGCAAATAAAACAATGAAATATCACTTTACAAATTTGAAGCTTTTGGCTTCTTCTTTGGGATAAGCTTTGAGGAACGAATGAAGCCTTCTTATGGTTGTTGGAGCTTTGGATGACGCCTTCAATAAATTTGAAACCTCTCCTTGTAAGCTTATGAATGCACCGGATCGCTTCTTTAAATGCTCTCAACCACTTGAATAAACCCTCCAATAGCTCTTGTAATGATTCTCAAATGAAAGCACAATAATAACTTCTCACAAAGATTTTCAACAAGATTTGCGCTCTATTTTTTACACGATTTTCTTCTCTATTTTTCACTTGCTAATCTCTCGTAAAAATATTGTTCAACAGCTCAATATAACCAAATAAAAATATAGCCATTACATGAACGTTGTAAAATAGAATGAAAAAGAGAGAGAGAGAGAGAGAGAGAGAGAGAGAGAAAGCAAGTTAGAAGCCCAACCTACGAATCCGGCAGGTCAAAAAGAGTCATTAGAAGCCTAACACCCAAAGCTGGTAGACCAATTTTGATCAAGAAGCAGCCAAGCCGAACACCAAAAAAAAAATGGTAGCCCAATTCTTCAATTCGATAGGCCAACACAAAAAGTAGCAGACCAACTCTCAATATCGATAGCCTAGCATTTTGACATTAGAAGCCAAGCAAAACACTAATAGAAGGCTTTGAAAAACTGGCAACCCATCTTTAAAATCCGGTAGACCAACATTAAAGCCATGGAGTCTCAAGAAAGTCCAAATCGAACACCTCAAAGAATTGGTCTTCCAATCTCCCAAACCGGCCGACTAAATTTTAAGAGTCAGGCATCCAACCAAAAGCTACAGGAAATTAGTAACCCAATTTCACAAACCGGCAAACCAAACTTAAAGCCAAGAAGTGTAAGGAGTTCTAAAACGAAGGCAGCATAGTATTGGTAGTCCAAAGACAAAATCTGAACGGCTAAGAAAAAATTAGAAGCTCAATTATCAAGGCCAGACTTCCAAGAGTTAAAGCACAATGAAGGCATTTTAAATCCAGGATCGAATAAACACCTTTTAAAAATTTTTTGGCAACTATTCAAAATAACGTAGAGTTTAAATAAGAACTTATAAGACGATTGAATCCAGTTCAAGACAATGCAAATATAATTAATCTTGAAAGTCATTTTGTCAAATGAACCATCCAAACATAAAACATGTGAAAATTATCTAGTGATTACAAAATCCAAATTCATTGAAAAATAGTTTAATCACTACAAGCATATTTATACATTACCTGTATTACCTCTAATTTTGAATCACAGTTTACCTTGATTTGAAGTAACACCATCCTCTTGATGATTTATCTAAATTCATTTAACTCAACCACAAGATCATTGGTATCATACTTAATTATTTTGTACTCATCAAAATCAATATAAAGTCAACAATATGCATTCTTTTAACATGTTCATCAAATATTTTGGGTGGCAATCCTTTTGTTAAAGAATCTGCAATTATGAGATTGGTGCAAATTTATTCAATTGACACTTTATGTTTCCAAACTTCTTACTTGACAACTAAGTATTTAATATTCATACATTTTGTATCATGATAATATTTGTCATTTTTAGCAAAGAAGACTGTTGCGGTATGATCACAATAAATTTTCAGTGGTATGTTTATACTATCAACAACTCCAAGTCTTGAAATAAAATTCTACAACCATAACCCATGACTCGTGGCCTCAAAGCATACCACGAATTGGCCTTCATAATGGATGCAACAATGATAAATTGCTTCACACTCTTTCATGATATTATTCGTTCAGTCAAAAGAAACATGTATCCGAGTGTAGATTTTCTAGTATAAGTACATTCAGCAAAGTCTGAATCAAAATAACCGATCACTTCCAAATGATCACATCTTTTATAAGTGAAAATATGATCCTTTGTTCCTTGCAAATACCTAAGAACTTTCTTTGCAATTTTCTAATGATCTATTCCTGAATTACTTTGATATCTGCCCAACATTCCAACGATAAAACTAATGTCGGGTCTAGTGCAAGTTTGAGCATACAACAAACTCCCAACAACAAATGCATAAGGAGTATTTTTCATTTGAGCTCATTCCAATTCATTCTTTGGACATTGCATGAGACTAAATTTGTCCTCCTTCTAAATTGGAACTATACCTACTGAACATTTATCAATGTTAAACTTCTCTAAAACTTTATCAATATATCCTTTCTGAGACAACCCTAACAATTCTTGTGATCTATCATGGAATATTCAATTACTATCACATAAGTTGCCTCACTCATATCTTTCATTTCAAAGTTCATAGAGAGAGATTTCTTAGTTTCATGTAACGATCCAAGATCATTAGAAGCAAACAAAATATCATCAACATATAGAATTAAAAAAATAAATTTTGCTTCCACTGACCGTCATATATATACACTGATCAATAGTGTTTTCTTTAAATCCAAAAGAAGTAATGATATTGTTAAACTTAAGATACAATTTTTGGGAAGCTTGTTTGGATCTATGTATTGATTTCTTTAGCTTACACAAGATATGTTCCTTTCCTTTAATTGAAAATCCTTCAAGTAGGTCCATATAGACTCCCTTCTTTAAATTCTCATTAAGAAAAGTGATTTTCACATTTATTTGGTGTAAATGTCGATTCCCCCTTCCACCTAGAACAACCGACAACAAACCTACGCATCTGAGATAATCAGATAGAGTTCTACTAGCCTTTATGTAGTGCTCCACTCCAGTAGATTATTACAAGTGGCAAACACTTAGAATCTTGTCTGTTAAAAACTTTTCATCATCTGCTCATACACATCACCATAATATCATTTCAACATTTTATGCCATTCTGCTCAGATATAATTTTTCCTATGACATCCTCAGGCAGTTTATAAGATCACATTCACAATTGATAAAAATTTATAGATACATATATTATACTCATAATTTCCTTCAGAATACAAATCTTTCTTTCATTTCAAATAGGTCTGTGATACATCACAAAATCTCACTATACATATACACATATACATATATATGAATGTCACCCCATATTAACTCAATATACAAGGCTATCATTTATACTCTTTTGCATCTAGGTGAGCTTCATTAGCTAAGGATCCAGTCCCGCTAACCTTTTGATTCTGCTAAACAGGCTCACTGATCTAAAATAAAATATCAACCATAGAGGGGTGAGACCTAAGTCCCAATGACTGGATAACCATCTAACCATGAGAAATTAAGAACCATATCACCATATCAAAATATAATAAGTACATATAGCATGAGTAAACACATAATATGTAACTTATTCTTTAAATAATATACCTCTTTAATTGAAATACCATACAATTATTTTTTTCCACCGAAAAACATCTCTATAATCAGATAAACACACCCTTTTGCAATGATAGATGATAACTTATAAGTTAGCTTATGCTTGCAACAATATATTGAAATACTCTATGAATAACTTTCCCATTGAAAAATAACTCATTTATATAAAAATTCATGCATGAAGCATTACATTATAAAACATATGTATATCCTTTTTATACAGCCTAGACTTTCTTTACTCATTCCTCGAATCCCTACTAGGATCTATTTTGCCCACTGCCATCTCTTTAAAATCTCATCCTACTAGGATATTGTTTGTCCACTGGCATCTCTTTAAAACAAACACATCCCCACTGGGATATTGCTTGACCCACCATGCCCTTTTTATTTAAATCTCAATGCATGCTTTTCAATATTGGCCCTCCAAGCCTTTTTTAAATAACACTTCCCCACTGGAAATATATTTGGCCCACTAGCCTTTTTAAAAATAATGTAAGTTTTTCAAAATTTTATGATGTTGGGATGTGTGTGATGCCTCCAAGGTACCACCCTACAGTCATCCTTCTACAATTGTACTCTCATTGAATGCGTGAACTGGCAACAGGATCCCTGCTAAATAGCACTTCTTACTCGTGCGGTTCATCCGATAAAGTACTCTTTTTGTCCCTTGATCCTGAGACCTCAGGTTTTCGCTTTACCCCTATGGGCTATATAGTAACCAGCTCATTACCGAGCTATAATTCATGCCCCTACGGGCTACTTACAACCTGCCCCACTAGGCTTGGTCTAGCTTGTACTCACTTCTGACCATGAAATCATCGTACGATCGAATCGCAAGAAGGTGCTAGCTCAATAGTAGTATGCAATGCTTATGCTACGGCACAGTCAAAGGGTAATCAGCCCCATAGTTGCCCGAATGCTCTATAAGATGCATGCAACCAAAACATTTTTTTTTTAACAATTCACCATGCAAATATGCCATTTATGTATCTGAAATTCACATGTCAAAAATTAGGCTTAATTCTTCCATTTAAAACTCATGTTTAGAACTCGTGCTTTGCTTCTTTGCTTAAAACTCATGCTTTAAACTTATGTATAAAAACCCATGGTCAAAGACTCATGCATCAAAATCCATGCATTAAAATATCATATACTAGGTTCTCATTTTTCTTGTTTAAAACACATTTAATACTCTACTAAGCATATTATACCACAGCTAGGTATTAAACATATAACCATGCTAGCTCAAAATAAGTTTTTTCATTGCTAAATGAGAAACCCACTCACCTCAGCAAATAGCACTCTTAACTGGAGTCAACACCGGTATTCCTACTCCCTAAAACAATTCTCTTGACCAATATCATCATATAGATACAGTAACTATTAGGATCATCCGCATGCAAGGTTTCCCTCAAACTATGCATGCATGCTCAAACATCTAGCATCTCATTATTTTCTTTCATCCTGTCATTATTTAAGATTACTTCTACTATCATCTCATGATACGAGAATCTAAGGAAATCTAAAGCCATACAAGGTATAGGGAAGCTATAGCTTACCTTAGAATTAGCTCAACTTTCAAGCTTTCCCTTTCTTCTTTTTCTCTTTTCTTCTTTTTCTTCTTCTTTCTTTTTCTTTCCTTCTTTCTTTCTTTCCACGGCTAAAACTCTATCCATGCCTTTTCTCTTTTTTTTCTTTTCTTTCTAATCCTCCCTGAAGCCCCAAATGAATCGGTAAGTAGGCGTCCAAGCGCCTACTTTTCCTTAAAACCTCCGAAACTGGGCATCTAATTGGATGCCTAGTTCCTTAAACTCCTTAGTAGTTAGGCATCTAATTCCTTCCACTAAACGCCTCACTCCCCAAATTAGGCATCTAAGGCCCACCAACTAGATGCCCAACCTCCCTTTTCTCACAAAACTGGGCATCCAATTAGATGCCCAGTCCCCACTTCTACCACAAAAATGGGCATCTAATTGGATGCCCACTTCCTTCCACTCATTAAACTGGGCATCCAATTGGTCAACCACTGAGACCTTAGCCTCAGAAAAATTTTCTAGATAGAGAGCAAAACAAAATTAGACAACCAATTGGTCGTCTAATGGGGAAATCACCTCTCTCTCTCATCCAATCCCACACCCAACTCTTCTTATCCAAGGCTTTCATGCCTTCTAAGAATCCATTCTATAAGAGAAAACAAAGAATTACACATGGGAATTATTCCCAAAAGCTCAAATACTCAAGGGGTTCATGCAAATTTTCATTCCAACACATACACCACAAAAATTTTCTTCGAGCATTTATCAAATGGTCAACATGACCAACAAATCATTGAAACCTAGATGACTTTCATTACATCAAAACACATCATTCACTATTACAAGAATTTTTCAAGTCTTTCAAGAATTATAAAATTTTTGGATGTTACAATTTTTCCTCCCTTAAGAAAATTTCATCCCCGAACACTATAAGAAAAGAACGGAATAGCGATGAAATTTAGCGATGGATCAATATTTGTTGCAAATAGCTTCAAATGTGCAATGAATCAGCGAGTAAAAATAATAAAAAATTTTAAGCAAAATTAGCATAAGATTTAGTGACAGCTTAGCAACGGATATTGCTACAGAAAATTTTCCTCACTCAATGTTGTAGCTAATTTTGGTGCTATGACATGGCACCAGCGATTGCGACAAAAATCGCTACAACACTCTGTCCTCACTAAAATTAGCAACAAAATATTTTATCACTATATTTATATAAAAAATGAATGAATTCAGCGACGGACTATTTTTGTCACTAAATGTAGCGATGGACAAATTTCGTCACTATATTTATAAGAAATAAAGGAATTCAACGCTGAAAATTTTTCATCGCTAAATTTATACATGAAATAAATTAATTTAGTAATGAAAATTTTTTATCGCTAATTTTATATATAATATAAATAGATTTAGCGATGGATGTTTCCGTCGCTATATATTAGCTAAATCTGAAATAAATTAATTTAGTAACGAAACTTTTTTGTTGCTATATTTAGCGATGAAGATGTCCGTCGCTAAAATTTAGCGATGAAAAATTTTCATCACTACTATTATATATGAAATAAATGGATTTAGCAATAAAAAATTTTCGTTGCTATATTAGATTTCAGCGATGAAAATTTATCATCACTAAATTTATTTATTTTTCTATAAATATAGCGACAGAAAGTTTTTGTTGCTAAACCTGTATATGAAATAAATTAATGACAATCCGATATAGCTCTAGGGATTGCCTGCCTCTCCGCCTTCTTCCATCTCCGATTTTCTTCCTCGTATATCTTCTATACCTCCCCCTGCGTTTTTATGGTGGCTCAATCGCGTTTGTTCGGGAAATAGGGTTTAGAATTTGAGGGGAAATTCTTGGTTTGTTGTGCTTAATTTTCAGTAATCTAGGGTTTTGAAGCCTAATTTCTTGGTTTTGTTGTCTCGAAGTACTTCGAATTTGTTTTGATTTGATTTGTGTCTAATATTTGTCTTTTTCTTCGTTTCCCATTGAAGGACATGATTGTGCCCTTCTTTTCTTTATACTTTGATCGAGCCAAGGGTCCGTCGGTATCTGAATTGATGATAAAATCTTTATATTTATGGGATTTTTTATGCTTATGAGAATATTTGGTTGGTAATTTGTTCAAAGAATGATGTCTTATTATTAGTAGGAGAAGAGAATGTTTGCAAGGTTTCCCTAAGTTTTTGCTTGCTTCCCCTTCTTTCCACAGTGGATGGGGTTCCCTATCATCTGCTGGTGGGCATCCTTCTGATCTGACATTCCTTGCAGGGGGTGGTTCTAAAGTTTGATCTAGCTTTAGTTTGGTAGCTTTTATTAGTGCATTTAAGCATCGTAAAGTATGGTATCAGTCGCTCAGGTTGAAGGGGAATACCCAATTTCCGAAGCCCTTTCTTTTTTTTTTTCTTTTTTTTTTGGTTACAATGGGCAATCATATTAATCTAGGATAAGACATGCCCGATACATCAGAATACAGGATTTGAGAGAGAACCCTTAGGCAGGAGTCACCAGGTAACCAATACCAAGGACTTAAATGATGGGCGACCCAGGCAGCTACTCAGTCAGCGGCAGAGTTAGCTTCCCGGTATTGTGCTGAATCTGAACTGAATCAAGCTGCCGAAGCATAGCACGAATGTCACTAGCCAGAGGGTTGGTAGAAAGCCGGTCGCACAGATCCTGTTGGAGCCATCGAACAACCGTAATGGAGTCACCCTCAATGATGAGCCTACGAATGCCCAGGCTGCGTATGGCATAAGAGATACCCGCCCACGCAACGTGCAACTCCACAGACGGCACAGATAGATCAAGAAGACCAACCCACCAGCCGCCATCAACGAGCCATCAGAGCCACGGATGACAAAATCCGATCCCGCCAAGCGACCCTGAACACTACCATCAAAATTGACTTTAACAATCCCTAGTGGGGGGGTTCCCAGGAGATGTAGACCGTACCCCAGTGCACTGCAGACGCAGCAGGGAAATCCCAGAAGCTAGGGTTATCAGAGCCCACGGTAGACTGATGGATAGTGTACTCAGCGGAAAGAGACATGGCAGTCCTAAGAATCCGATAGGGAGGGTCCGCCACAGCAGTAAAGATATATCGGTTTTGAGACAGCCAGACCTGATAAGCCAAGTAGGCAGCCATAGAGCATCGCCGACCAGAATCCCTCCTCGTATCCTGCCTCAGAAAAGCCAGAAGGGAAGAACAAGATAGGGCACCGCAAACATTCTGCGACAGATAGCCCACAATCTGCCAAGCCAATCTTGCTCTAGAGCAGGTGAAGATGGCATGGTCAATAGTCTTCTCCTCAGCACCACATAGCAGGCAGGAAGGCTGGATCGCCATGCCCCTCCTGGAAAGGAGGGAGCAAGTCGGAAGGCATTCCCAAGCCACTTTCCAAATAAAAAGCCGGACACGCGGGTGAGTGGGAAGCCTCCAAATCTAAGTGGCCTCCATGGACCGGCTGGCCGGCGGTCTGGAGTCCACCATGAGATCCTGATCGGAGCGCTAGTCAAGCAGGATCGCCTCCAAAGTCTAATGTCTGGAGTTTGAGCCACAGGGAGGGGAACAGAAAGAATGCACCGGTGCAAATCAGCACCAAATAGGGTGGTTATGAAAGGTGAATGCCAAGCCCTGTGATTCTGGACAATTAGGTCAAAAACTCGCAATCCGCTGGGGATGTCAATACTAACAAAGGTGGGCCATCGAGCCAAAGGAACATCAGCCACCCACGTATCCCGAAGGACATCAACAGACGCTCCATCACCAATCATCCAAGAAATATGAGGAAGCACATCCGACGCATGACGATAGACCTCCTTCCAGAAGAAGGAGCAACCACGGGTTGCCTGAGGTGGAGAATGGGTGGTCCAGTCGCCATATTTAGCACGCATAAACAAGCTCCATAGACAATCAGGCTCCAGCAAAAATCTCATAGCATGCCTAGCAATCAACGCCTCCCTTTTCGCTATAAGGGACTAAATCCCAAGCCCCCCCCTTCGAGATCGGCATACACACATAATCCCAATCCACCAAATGGAGCCCCCGGCTATCCTGCGTAGAACCCCAGAGGAAATTTCTACACCACCTCTCCATCCTCCTCAAACATGTCACCGGAATGGCAGCGTTGGAAAGGATGTAAAGGGGAAGAGCAGTGAGAACTGAACGGATCAAAGTGAGCCTAGCCATCATAGATAAGCCAGTGACTTGCCATCCATCTAGTCTATCACGAACACGACGCTCCAAACCACTAAAATCAAATATCTATGGCCGCCTCCCAGTTATAGGAACACCCAAATAAGAGAAGTGATCAGCCTGATGATCAATACCCAATATGTGCATAATGGAACCCCTCGTAAAAGACTTAGTCCTCGGGCTGAAACTGATAATGGATTTATCTGTATTAACTTTCTGTCCAGAAGCCCTACAGTAAGACTGAAGAACAGAAGCAAAAGCAGTAGCATTACTAACAGTGGCCCTTTCCAGCAATATGCAGTCATCAGCAAATAACAGATGAGATAA
>UESW01002180.1:165345-267718 GCA_900491605.1 Calamus simplicifolius
TATTTTGCCGAAATATATCAAAACAGCCGAAAACACACTGAAATGGCCAAAAAAAAATTTCAAAGCAAAACATAGGAATGAAATGTTTCAGTCGAAACAGTTGAAAACGAAACAAAATTGATAACTTGGTTCAACCCCTTTTGTTTTTTTTATCCCAAACCTCATACTTGCATTTTAGTTAATGTAAAAATTAAAATAAAATTCACATTTTATTCTTATTATTATATTAATTTATTTAATAAAGAAAATAAGAATCAAGATAATTTCATAAAAAATGCCTCTTATTCTATTCAAATTGTCCGTTTTAGTTCTAGTATTAGCAAAGAATTTTTTTGTTCAAAAGTATTTGCTATGAAAGTGATAAAAAAATTACTTCAACCAATACCATAATGGCATTCAATATCTCAAACTATATAATAAGTCACAAAAAAAGTTACGCTACTAAATCTTAGCATGCAAGTGATAAGTCAGAATATACCAAAGTATATAATAAGTAATAATGCCCATGACATTTAACCAAATAGCCACAACATATCATAGCAAGGAAAAAACAAGTCAGATATGGCAGATCTCAGATGCTGATCCTTGGGATCTGGGGTCTGATTCCCTGTGTAATCACTTTTTGAGTATCATCAGGGTGGATATGGAAGAGGCCTCCACCTTCTGGTTTCGAGGAGAGCTTACACTGCTTATCAGATATGGTTATCTCGGAATCGGATTCTGTTTGCTGATGAGACTATTCATCCTGGCAGGGTTGTTAGGACTGCCTTCTCCTTGGCTGCTGAGTATACCTTCCATCAGAGATGTTGGTTTTCTGCTACCCCTGGCCACTGGGACTCCCCTGCTGCTTCGGCAGCGAACCGGCGTACGGTTTTCATCTCTTGGGAGCCCCCACCTCCAGGGTTTGTTAAAATCAACTTCGATGGTAGTGTTCGCGGCAGATGTGCAGGCTCAGTGTTTGTGATTCGTGGGCCTGACGGTGAGATGCTGGCGTCTGGTGGATTTGGTCTTCTTGATTCCACAGTGCCCTTTACGGAGTTGTGTGCTGCTTGGGCTGGCATCTGTTGTGCTATTCGCTGTCTTGGAGCTCGCAGCATTATTGTTGAAGGGGACTCCATTACGGTTATCCGCTGGATTAGGCAGGACTCCCGCGCCCGGTGCCTATCATCCCCTTGCTTCGTGATATTCATTCTACCCTTCAGGGTATCTCTTGTGCCAGGATTAGGCACATCTACCGGAAGCTAACTCTGCAGCAGATGGATTGCGGCTAGGATGACATCTTATGCTGATTCTTGGAGTTGGAAGCCGGGTGATCCTTGCCCCCCTGTTCTTTCCCAAATTTTGTACTCTGATATCTTGGGTTTGACTCACCCTAGATTGGTGTGATCACCCGTTTGTACCAAAAAAAAAAAAAAAAACAGTCAAACACTTAATGTGTATGTTAATAAAGTACAAATATAACCATAGTATTTACCATAATCATAAATAAATAGATGAGTAACGATAGAGATAGAGGTAAACCTAAACTAATATGAATAAAAATAATTTAAAAAGATATGACTATTTATAATTTGAATGTCGATTTAGGTCCTGAATAGAGCAGAGTGGAGGAAGCAGATTCATGTAGCCGACCCCATGTAGTTAAAAAAAAGCTTAGATGAGTTGAGTATAAATAAATAGATGACAAAAATTTTAATAAGTTACACTATACCATGAAATAACATAATAATATAATATTATAGACACGAATAGATCAAGCACCAATACTAGGAGCAGGGAATAAAAGTTTCGGCATGAGAAAGGAAAAAAAATGTAACCTTGCTTTGATCATTCACAATCAATTCAGGTGCATTTATAATATTATCACAATCTAAATTATCAATTTTCAACAACTCTCATACAACCGAACATTCATTACTTTAGTGCCCAAACGTCCAGATGTATCCATACCCCAGCACTATCGGCCCATTAGCTTATGCACCACCCTATATAAGGTTTGCGCTCGATTCTTAGTCATCCGTCTTCAGAGAGTGGTTCCTAGCCTCATCTCTTTGGAACATGATGCTTTTAACAGAGGACGCAGCATTACGAACAATGTTCTTATAGCCCAGAAATTCATGCATGATCTCTAGAGATCCTCGGCTCGATAGTACCTTATGTCAGTTAAGCTGGACATGGAAAGAGTTTACGACAGAGTGAACTAGGCATTCCTTCATCGAACGCTCCATGAGTTTGGCTTTGCTGACCTTTTTATAGATTGGATTATGGCTTATGTTCATAGTCCCAACCTTCTTGCTCATTATTAACAGCAGCTAGACTGACTTTTTTCACTTAGCTATTGGGCTGCGTCAGAGATGTCCTCTATCTCATTTTTGTTCATCCTTTCTACTGATGATCTGTCACGTGCTTTCTCCCTGGCACTATTGGACTCACGACTTGCCTCATACCTTGCTGGCCCCCATGGCCCTTCGCTCTCTCACCTCATATTTGCTGATGACAGTATAATGCCGGGTCATGCTACAGTCCAAAATGCTTCTACCTTTGCTTTTTTCATTTAGTCTTATTGTCGGTTCTCTAGTCAGAAGGTTAATCTGCAAAAATTCATGATCTATTTCAGCCCTAAGACTAATCTTATGACTCGAAGAGCTATCACTTAGACTCTGGGCATCACGGATCAAGCTGATCGGCTATCTTACTTGGGGATTCCCATTATGGAAAGATGGCCATGAAGGGTGATTACAGTGACTTAGAGTGGCGAATACGGGACCGCCTCGATAGATGGCAGGTTACTGGTCTATCTATGATGGTTAGGATCATCCTTCTGCGCTCGGTCATCACTTCTCTCCTACTTTATATCCTATCCAATGCTGCTATCCCAACGACTTACCTAAGGAAGGTTAAAAGATGCTTATAAAATTTTTTCTGGACATCTATACAGGGCAGTCATGGTATTTATCTGCTAGTGTGGGATACTGTTTGTTTGCCAACTAGTGAAGGTGATCTTGGGATCCAGTCCCTGATCGTCAGAAGGGAGGCTCTGATAACCAGGCATGCTACTCGGTTTTTATTAGATTCGTACTGCATGTAGAGCTCCTTCATACGGGCCAGATATGGTGATTGGACCCCTCACACGGATTTTCAATCTACTCATGGTTACTCTTTCTTATGGAAAGAGATCTATTGGCATGCTCCCATTATCCTAGACAACATCTCGTGGATGATCGGCAATGGCTCATCTATTGATGTAATTCATGATACTTGGATTGCTGGTCTCCCCCTATCCCGCTGGCCTACATTTGTTAGTATGGATGTTCCCAGCAATATGAGAGTCAATGACTTGATTACTTGGGACCGCTCTGCTTTGCATATTACCACTATGTCACATCTTTTCGGCAACAAGCTCTCATGTCGTATCCTCTCTGTTCCCCTTACACCGGGTCATACCTTTGATACCAAACTTTAGAGGAGATCTTGCATTCCTCATGCTCCCACCAGGGAGCTCATGGAGATTTACAAGCCACAGCCTCAAAACACGATGGATGCAGCATGGATTTGGCGGCTTTCCACCCATCCCAGGATCAGACTCTTTATTTGGAAGCTTGCATGGGACTGTCATCCTACTTGTTCTCTGCTCTCTGGGAGGGGAATGGTCATCTAGCCTACTTGTCCTCTATGTGGTCTGGAGGAGAAAACTACTGACCATACCATTTTTATATGCCCCAGAGTGAGACAGATATATATGGCAGATTTTGAGGCTCCACCTTTGGGAGAACGACACTGATCCTCAGTGGGTGTCCTTCTTGCACTTCATCCGTCAGGATATTCAGAGGGGTATCCAGTAGAGGGGTGCTACCTGAGCTTATATAGCTTACCATATATGGTTGTCTCATAATCTTCTTGTTTTGACTGATGAGACAGTTTCTCTTCATAGGATATTAAGGAAAGCTAGCTTTTTATCAGCTGAGTATACACTCTGTCATACAGCCCATGATTTTGATAGTCCTGGCCTCTGGGACTCCTTTGCTGCCTTGGTATAACGGTCTTCATCTCTTGGGAGCCCCCACCCCTAGACTTTGTTAAAATCAACTTTGATGGTATTGTTAGAAGTAAATTTGCTGGATCGGCCTTTGTTATCCGTAGGTCAGATGGAGCTATGCTAGCAGCTAGTGGATTTGGCCTTCTAGACTCTTCTGTTCTACTGGCCAAGCTTTATGCAGCCTGGGCTGGCATCTCCTATGCCACTCATATTCTTGGAGCTCGTGGACTCGTTATTGAGGAAGATTCTCTCACTTTCATTCGATGGATTAAGTAGGATCCATGCGATCACTTGCCAATCAACTCCTTGATTCAAGACATTTGGCTCACCCTCCAAGATACACCCAGGGTCCTAGTTCGACATGTCTACAGGAAAGCCAACTCAGCAGCCAACTGGGTTGCTGCTTCCGTGGCCTATCATTCTAGATTCTAAACGTGGAAGCAGGAGGGCCCATGCCCTATTGTACTCAAACAAATTTTATTTTCTGACCTTTCGGGCTTGACTCACACTAGAATGATGTGATCACCTGTCTGTACCAAAAAAAAAAAAAAAAGAACAACCCTCATACAACCTGCTTAAACTTTTAGGCCACCTCCTTATCATAAACCATTGCATAAATAAACTTCTTTAGTTTAGGAATAAACTGATCAATAAATAATTTAAACTATTTAGAGATAGTCTCAAAATGGAGCGTTATTAGGCCAACCTCAGCTACTTTGCTAGCTAGTAGCAATTGGCTTGTTCTTCCCATCTTTCTTGCAACATTTCCAAAAGATGATCATATATATGTGTAGCTGACTGATCTTTAATATCAATTTAAGTTCATCATTATTTTCAGCAACTTCCTTAACCTCCACTTTATTAATTGCTTGAGAAAATGCCTCAATACCTACTCTAATAGCTCAATACCTTCTAAAGACTTCTCCTAAGGCATCCAAATGAAGGAATAGCACACCATATAACCCTTTATCTTCCTTATGGACCTGTCATCAATTGAAATGAAAACAAACAAAAAAAAAAATTTTGAGACATTGATTAAGCAACAAAAAAAATATTACAAAGCAAAACACAATAACTACAACTCTTGATCAAAATGATAGCATACATTTATCTATTCTTTAGATGCATTTCTCTCACACACAAGCATTTTCCTTGTATCATCCTATGAAAAGCCACCCTTTTGTTTCAGCACTTCAATTAGAGCATGATACTTCATCTTGAACCACTTCATCCTACTGTCAATATGGGAACTTGCTGGCCTGCCACAGTTAAGTAATTTTTACAAAATCATCTTCTATGGTTGCAAGCAACCATTTAGAAATCCATTTTTAGATTTCCATTTACTATTTGTATATAGTTCCTACAAGCACTATATCAATTTGGTTGGGGCTATATAGTTATCATCACATTAGCAATTACCAACATCCCACTTCTCCTAAGTTCTGATAGTGAAGTCAGAGACTATGTAATTGTAGAGGTGTTTTATCTTGTCTTCAAAGGGTGGATATGGCAATGGAATTGGAGATCATCTGTTTGGATATTATTGTTGCCGTATTTTTTTTGGTTGTGCAGTGACAAGCAACTCAAGGTGAAGAGAATCCAACAATATATAATATATTTGCAATCTATCTTACAATTGCGCACCTTTGTCCTTCCAATTAATGAGACAGATTTAAGTCTCATAAGATTGTTTTGATTGGTTTTGTCATTAATTTTGAATATTTAGAATGGCATATGCATTTACGAAAGATGGAGCAATGCCACTGTCATCATTATGGCAGAAGATTAACAAGCAAGACATCTGAATAAATGTAGTTTGGCTCTGTATTTTTAGGATTTTGGTTTAAGTTGAATGTTCTGTTCTATATTATGCATCAAGACATAGGCATTGGTTGCCCATCCGATGTATCCCGTCTTCTCATAAACATGACTCATTCTTTGAGACCTTCACGTATCCAATATTTTTTAGTTATTAATATAATATTTTTATTTATCATTCAGATTACAAGTTTATCAACGTAGGTTAGCTATTTATTCTAAACATATTAGTGTTTAATTTATAGGATAAGTGTTTATCATCGCCCTAAAAGAATTAATGCTTAGTTCTATCAAGTTTATGTTTGTTGTTTAGCCATTTTTGTTTGTGTTTTACCTATTTTTATTTATTTTATTGGATTGTTTTTTTTTTTTAAAGTAAGTGACAATGGTTAACGAGTGGTTTTTTGTAGCTTTAACATCCATGTGGATCTAATAGTAGGGTAGGTAATTGGATTAATATTGGTTATACACGAATGTAGCTAAGTCCATAACTAAACATGCACTCCTATTTCATTCAAGACGTATGGATATTGAGTGGACTATTGGCATGCTAATCCTATGGTGGCATGCAACAGTCAAATACATACACAAAGAGATAAAGTCTAATTAGACAAGACTCCTTTTTGTAATGGCTACTTAGTCCAAATCTAATCAGGACTTCCCTTATATATGATAAGGCTAATCCAATAAGGAATTATCTAGCAAACTTCTATCAAGATATAGTCTTATTGAAACCAAAACTCTTCTTATATGAGATAAACTCAATCCTAAAACGGATAATAATCTTATGAAATTAGCCCAATCAATTTTTATCCGGTCAAGTCTCCTCTACGAACAGAATTTAACAAGAGCCATTCAATACAAGAGTCCATTTGACTCTAGGTAAAACTCCTCTAGATGTCTATAAATGCAACCCAGGTTATCTATGGTAAAATAACTTCTCAACTCTCTCTCTCTCCTCTTTCTCTTTGTTTAAGCCCTAAGCATCTCTTTCAAAAGTCCTAGGATTCCTCATTTGTTCACCTTGAAGGAAAACTCTAAGGTAAGGCTAAAAACGGATCGAATATTTTTTAATGGATACGAATACTAAATGGATATTAAAATTCATGTCCATGTTTATTCTAAACAGATACGGATACGAATCGGATATCAAGCATATCCATATTTGTTATATACAGATACAGATACGAATCGGATATCAAGCGTATCCATATTTGTTATATATGAATATGGATACGAATATGATATCAAGCATATCCATATTTGTTATATATACGGATATAAATCGATATATATCGAATATGAATACGAATCATATTAAGGTAGTATTTGATACAAAAAATGTTATCCTTTAATACTATAATACAAAAAATTAGCATATTTAATTTGCATTGAATTTTGGTGCCAATTTAGAATAGAGATGTCCTATAATACCAATCAATGTGCACTACAAATTCAAACAGTGCTAATATATCTTATAACAACACCTTTTGTTGAAATAATTATGTGCATCAACTAACAAGTGCCAGTAGCACAAGCTGGTGTTGGCAAACAGCTAATGCAATCTGTGAACAAAAGGCCAGTTAATGCACTCAACTCATTGTGATCTCCTACCAAAAATTCTACTTTCCACCTCAAACTATTATGCCCCAATATAATAAATTAAAGAGAACAGATTTTAAACAAGGAGAGTCTGGTATAACGGTCCAAATTGTTTTTCCATTTAGTAGAAGCTTAGATCTTGTATAAAAATTTATGTTTTTGGCAAGCATGAAAGGTTGTCATGGGGAAAAAAATATGATGCAATAGTGGTATTGACTACTTTGCATTCCAATAGAATCGTCAAAAATAAAAAGAAGTCATCCTATGGATAAAGAATTGTGCTGAAAGGAAACAGAAAAACCAGAACAAAGACTGAAGGATATATTGATTTCTGAGGTTGACAACCCTATCTATAAAAAAAATCAGACTACTTAATTATGCCCTTAAAAATGCTCATTCTTAGCCACAAAATGTGTGCAAACAAAGCACAACAGCTTGCAAGCATTATTGTTTGCAAGATTTAGATGGAGCAATGGCCTGATCAACTTCATATTTTGACAAACCTTGCTATTAAGAAGATTGAAGCATGGCTAATTAAGCATACATCCTCTCATGTAAAAACCAAGATTTACGGGCATGGCCATTAACATCTAGCCTTTTCCTAACTATGTGGCATTGACACAATGAATCTTCATGAACCAATATTCTCAAAACTCCCATCCATGCATCCTAGGTCATCCTCCTAGGTTCTTGGACCCTTAAACACCATTCAAGCTCTTTCCCTCACTGGAGTTCTCTCAAATCTTCATTTAACATGCTCACACCATCTAAAATAGTTCACCAATTTGTCCTCAAACTCATGCCACTTTATCTCCTCTAGTTTGCTTGGTCCTTGCCTCATAAGAATGTTGGATGCATAAAGCTTCCTCAACATAAATAGCAAGCAGAAAGATGCCTTGAAAACAAAATATTCAATAGAAGATGCTAACGAGTCTAATCTCGTGAAGACATTAACTATCATTGCATTGTCTATTTTGATTAAAAATTTTCACTCTATTACTGAAACAATTAATAACAAACTATATTCAAATATGCAGGATAGATAGTCTATTTAGATCACTTATTCATTCTGATTAATGGAAATGTCCTTTGTGAGAGCAAGCTTTTCAATTATGTTGAGAGAGAGAAGGTAGGGATTGAAGAATAAAAAGAAAAGAAAAAACTAAAATACCAGAGCTGCATCAATGCTATCCCTGTGGAACTGACAAATTTTCCCAAGAGCTGAAACAGCATTATTATATGCCATTACATTGTTTGAATGCAGTGCATCAGGATGTCTAATAACATTATTTAGCTTTGAGAGAGCCTTTGTCAAAGGGAATAGAAAGCAACATTAATAAGACGGCACAGAAGGGAGGGAAACACATGCAAAATATTCACAAATTTCAATTCTATTCGGATACCTCCAACAAGTGGTCGGAACACAGAACCACCAAATTCAGCACAAACACCAACTCCATAAATAGTTGCCTGAAGACAATTTCTTCAAATTAACCTATGATAACTTGGAAATGTTGATGGTAAGTGTGGGGGGAGGGGTTTATTAAAAGCTGTATGCCCATATGAATGTGTGGGCCGTGAGGCAGTGCAAAGGAATAGGGTTAGAGAAGGGATTGCAAACTTGTCTAACATCTGCATTCTCATCATTGCATGCTTCTAATAGGAAAGGAAGATAATTAAGTATCATAATATCTGCTCAATAAAAAATGAAAACATTAGTGGAAATTCTAGATCCAAAGCCTATTTTTCCAAACAGTAGAATTCAAAGAACACACTTACCTCATAGTGGCTGTGATGCCCTCCCAATTGTCCCACATCGGATAATTGGGAGTTGGTTAGGTGGTTTATAACTGGTTAAGCAAGAAGGACAAGACACCAATTGGATCCTTTTTTGGGCTGTAGTGGCCCAAGTTGGTGTGGATCTTGTCCGTCTTGCTTTCTTATAACGAAACGAGCCCGTGGACCCAAGTCGTTACAATATGGTATCAAAGCCATGCACCAGTCGGAAGTGCAGGAGCTAAGTGACACACAAGACAAAGTGCTACATCCATGGGGGATGGAAGCCACCTTTTGAACCTGTGGGGGCCACCTCTAGAATCCTGCCTGGTGGTTGTGATCAATTACCCCTGGCGACGAGGACGTCGCCTCTGTTAAGGGGGGTAGATTGTGATGCCCCTCCCAATTGTTCCACATCGGATAATTGGGAGTTGGTTTGGTGGTTTATATGTGGTAAAGTAAGAAGGATAAGGCACCAATTGGATTCCTTTTTGGGCTGTGATGGCTCAAGTTGGTGTGAAGTTTGTCTGTCTTGCTTTCTTGTAACGAACAGGCCCATGGGCCCGGGTTGTTACAGTCGCTTCTTGACATTGTTCTGCAACATAATCAAAATGCAAATGGCAATCCTTCTCTCCTCAGCTCTTTTATCCTTTCCCTGAAGATATAAAGGCCATGAAACTTAGCCCTGATGAATAGATTTGCTGATTTCCTATTCCAACCATTGGTTGAGTTCAGTCAACAGAAGTATTCTTTTATTTGGTAACTAAAGTTCATTTAATACAAAATGTTAAGAGCATTTCAAATAGAACTAAATTCACAGGTTTGAAATCAAAATAACAAGGGCGTGAAGTACAAGAACAGGAAACTGAATATTCTACATAAACCTCTTAGGTTGCCCAGACAAATAAAGATAACCAAGCACACAACCAGCACCACATTCTTTTTGATCAGTCAACAGGGTTGAAGATGAGAGACTCTGATGCGACTCGATCATGATAGAGATGCATAGAGGTTTAGACTGCAAGAATCATGGAAGGTTGACACAGAGACAATGTGGGAAAGGAGAGAAAAAGACGAGCTGATGAACTGCTAATAAACAAAGGCTTGCTAACACATATTGTTTGGAGATAGAAAGTTGGTCATCAAGTTAAAAAGATATTTACTATGTTCGTGAAGAAGAAATCTCATTTGTTGGTGCAAACATGGGAAAAAAATATGAACATATATCTTGTATAAAACTTTTTAATCCTAAACTGCTTATAAATATAATATTAAATAAGTTATCCCACCCAAATTTTAATTGTATAAAAGTGTCTATGCCATAATTTTATAGGTTCTTGATTTACATGTTATATTTTTATTTTTATAATTTTATGCTAAATGTTTTTAGTTTCTCGAGAGTGTCGTATTTTACTTGTTGTTGTAAAAAATATAAAAAAATCACTAGTTTTTATTAAAAATTATAAAAAGAAAAAAAAAAAAACAAGCACAATTTTATTTATTTCATATGTGACTATATGGGATAAATAAATAGCTACGCATACATAGGGAGCTATAGAACTTACCCCCATTCACGCATCAGACAACAAAATATTAGATAGCATACCTAATAGTCAAGAAGGCCAATCATAGAAGAGTTTAATTAGTTAACATTTTGATGCCTCTTAGGATTTGATGAATTTGGACTTGATCTACTTTTTCTAATCAAAGAATCTTACTATTTATCAATTTGATAGTCTTTTTCTCATGAAAAGATATAGGGTAGCCACCTCAACCACACACCTAGGTCATCAAACTTTATAAGAGTCCTATTAATCATATTCATTATATTAGGTTGGTCATTTCGACTAGTAGGCCAATTAGTTGAATCCTTAAAAGCAGCCCCATTTTTTAATTGAACTAGTTGCCTAATTAGCCTATCCAAAATTGAATGAATTAATTAGTTTTTTTTATTAACAAGGTGACCCAATGCATACCGACAAAACTAGATTGATTTTTTTGTGGCCTTACCCGAGTAATTTAAGCATTAGTATTTTTAAGAGCTTTTTTTTTATTTTTTAGGCTTAAATCTCCTTTTCCTCTTCTCTAACCAATCTAGCTCCTTCTCATCTCTCTCTTTCTTTATTTGAGATTTCAAGTATTACTATGTTTTAAAAAAATAAGATTAATTTTAGGTATTACTATAGATATTGTGTTATAGCATCATTTAAATAATTTAATTTTAAAGATAGTAAATTGGTTGAATTTTATACGTCAATTATTTTTATTTATCATTACATATTATATTTTTTGATTTTAATTTTATTTTAATTATTCATGTGGTTCAACATTTGACCTACTAGTTAGATAATTGAATTATTGACCTAGTTCTTTGATTAGATATTATCCAATCCTGTTAATTATGCTAGTACTAATTCTTCTTAATATTTAACTATAGTTAGAGACCTAATTAATAACTTTATTTGTTTCCCTATAAATATATGTAAAAATTATTACCTCATGTATGCATCTAGCGGATGAGCACCAAGGTATGCATCAAGATACTTTGTGTTAAAATTGCAACCTAGTGTGGGGACGCATTCCTAATATCTATGACCAACTTTTTCACCTTTGGATGTAGACCTAACGAGAGGAATTAAGTTATGATTTGGAACAGTTATTGATCTCAGTTGTTGAGGAATGGTTATCTCACATAGTCAATGAAAACGATTGGTGTGGGTTCCCCAATAGATCATCATCTCTTGTTAATTCCATATATTTATCTCAAGAATCTACCTACCATTGTGGTCGCCTAAGATAGCGCCCCATCATAGAAAAGTTCTATTAGCAAAACCAGCTAAATTACATGGAACACACCATCAGATGTTTCCTTTTAGGTAGTACAAAAGAAACCACCTACCATCCCTCTCAACCGACCCTCCACCAACCATGAGCCCACTTTGTCCTTGAGCCACCGGTTTGTATCATTGGGCACAGGCTTCCTGAAGTACAAATCATCACACCAATCTCTAATCTCTAATCCAATTAATCCTTCCATGGAACAAAAGAACATGGACCGTCTCAGCTAAGAGATGTCAGTAGACTCGATTTCCCTTATATGTTGTAATGTGGCTGATAAAAGTCATGTATAAATTGATGATCAAAATTATCTGACGGTGAAAGTTATTTGAAAAATCAATGGTTCCAATAAGAGCAGTCCCTAAGGAATTCTAGTTAGATTGTTGACTAAGGACTTTTCACTGTTGCTCTGGCGATTTCCGAGCGATTTCCGCATGATTTCCGCGCGATTTTTGTTGCTGTTATCGTGTAAGTCTTGCTCTCCCTCGTTGATAGCTGTGGTATTTTGGCTGATAGGTGTGGCGACTTCATCTTGCTGTGGCGGAGATACAGGGGATTTGCTACAGTGAATTTGATGCGCTCGGTTCTTAAAGCACTCTTCCTTTGCTTTAAGATTCGGGATCCGGCCGTTTCTTCCGCTTGATCTCCGGCGATCCCCACCGGTTGGGTTTCTCTCTTCATCCGTGCTCTCGTGGTGAGGCTCCTGTCTTCCCTATGGCCTCCGATGGAGCTACTGGAGGTCCGGCTTCGAGAAGAAGGGGATTTGAGCAGGGGTTTAAATGGGTATCATCGTCTCCCTCTCCGGCGGAGGTTGCGACACTTGAAGCATGTTTTCCGGCCGTCGTCCAAGTCCCAGAGACGCTGTTGGAAGATGAAATGTCTGAATGGAAGCTCAGGGCAGTCCTCGCCCGCTCTTTCATGAGGTGGGTTCCGGCTGAAGCCTAATCAGGGAATTCCGCAGAGCTGGGATCTCGGGTTCTATCATCCCAATCTGCCTCTCATTCCGGTGCTATATCTTTCGATTTGAAGATCCGGGAGCATGTGAGCTGGTTCTTAATCGCCCATGGGTGGTTAATGGCCAGATAATTGGGATGGAAGCCTGGAAGTCGGAGTTTTTCCCGGCTGCTGACTCCATCTCCTCTGCTTTGATTTGGATGAGACTGCCTAATCTCCCGATGAAGTTCTGGCGTGAGGATATTCTTAGGATGATCACGGAGCCTGCGGGGAGCTTCTTCGGAGCTGATTCTGCTACTCAGATGAAGAACCGAGGCGGCTTTGCCAGGGTGGCCGTCCGCGTTGATCTTCTTCGCCCACTGCGTCCAGGGACCCGAATCCAGGGGACTCAAGGACCATTTTGGCAGCAATTCATCTACGAATCGGTGGAAGGAATCTGCCCCAAGTGTGGCTCTCTGCATTTGGATGGATCCTGCTCGCTGGCGTCCTCGTCTGATGCGAAGGAGGAAGACAATGGCCCTATTTTCGGGCCGTGGATGGTGGCCGTTCGTCAACGGAGGTCTGTGCTGAAGGCCTCCCCAGCAGCTGATTCTTCAGTGTCGAAGCCTTCTCGCCCTGCTTCTTCTCCGTGCCCTGTCCCTCAACCCGGTTCTTCTCGTTGGAGGTGTCTGAGGGATGGCAGATTTCGGCGAAGATGGCTCGGAGGTGCCTCCCTGCGTCGCTGCTGGGTTCCTCGGCTACTCAATTTCAACTGGGGGAGACGAACAGTGCTGGTTTAGTGGCCGTGCCGGTTTCCTTAGTTCGTGCCGGTTTCAAGGTATCCTATGCTGGGAAGAAGAATATCAATCAGGTAGCAGTCCCTGATCTTTCTCTCAATATAGCTCCCAATCCATTTGCCTCTCTGGGATCTGATTCCAATGTAGGGGGCCAAGTGGAAATCAGGGATGGGTGTTCGGGTCCCCTTAAGCGGGCCAGACCGGTTGATAGTCTGCCCCCAAGATCAGTCACTAGAGTGGAAAAGAAAAAAGGAAAAGGCAAGAGCTCTAATATCAAATGTAAAGTGGACCTTATCCCTTCTTCACCTACTAAATCTGAGCCCTTCGGACGTCGGGCCGTTGCTCTGGGCAGTGAGGTCACCACTGTAGCTATTATGGGGCAGGAATTAGTCTCCTTATCAACTGTAGATTCCCACAGGTCTGTAGAAAATGTACCTAGCTTAGGTACTCTGCAGACTCACGGCTCACATTATTCGGAGGGAGGCACCCCGTCTGTAAGGCGCCTTTCAGATTATGTTATGGATGAGGACCAGGGGGGGCCCCTCTACCTCCAGTTAGTTTTATGAAGATCTTATTATGGAATGTTCGAGGTGCTAGTAAGCCCTCATTTCGGTCCTCCTTTGGTAGATTGCTTCAACTACATCATTTTGATATATGTGTTCTTCTTGAAACCAGGCTGTCGGGGGATACCTTGTTACAATTCCGGAGACAGGTTGCCCGGTCTTGGTCCTCTTATGTAGTGGAAGCTGTGGGTATGTCTGGTGGTATTTTGGCCATTTGGCGTGATTCAGCTGTTACGATTGAAGCTTTTCATCATTGTAACCAGCAGATTGGCCTTGTTGTCAAGGAAGGGACCTCTAATCCCTAGCTCCTTTCGGCAGTCTATGCCAGTACGGACTACGGGAGAGACGGGTCCTATGGTCCGAGCTGCTTTCCCTCCTTGATTGAGGTCTTCCTTCTATTATTGCTAGTGATTTTAACTGTATCACTGAGGCCAGTGAAAAGTGGGGAGGCAGAAGAGTTACTAGCTCAGCTGATATCAATGAATTTAGGTCCTTTATTAGTTCTTCTGGGCTGATGGATTTGGGGTACTCGGGGCCCCAATTTACTTGGTGTAATAATCGGCAGGGGACTGCTCGTGTGTGGGAGAGATTGGACAGAGCTCTTGCCTCGCCTCTGTGGACTCAGATGTACCCGGCAGCTTCTGTTACTCATCTCCCTAGGATCGCCTCTGATCACTGCCCCATTTTGATATCTATTGAGGCTGAGCTCCATCAAAGAAAGCAATTCAAATTCGAGCGATTTTGGACATTCCATTCGGCAGCTCGCACAATCATTTCTCAGACTTGGCACCTACCTGTAAGAGGTAATGCTGTTTATAGGCTATCTTGTCGTCTTTTGTTGACCAGTCGCAGATTGTCTAGATGGAATAAACAGGAGGTTGGGAATCTGGTTAGACAAGTGGAGCAGGTCGAAGCCATTATCAGTGCTCTTCAGGCTAAGGAGGACCACGACGGACTTCTTTTGGACTCTGATCTCTCCCTTTTGCGAGAGAATCTTGCTCATCACCATTCCCTTCTTCGGCAGCAGGAGGTGTTTTGGAGGCAGAGATCCAGGATTCAGTGGATCTGTGAAGGGGACCGCAATACCAGATTTTTTCACCAGGTCACACTCCGTCGGAGGGTTGCTAACAAGATTCGGAGGTTGGTCGATGAAGAGGGACATTTCTTGGATGATATACAATCTATTCAGTTCCAGCTTCTCCATTTCTTCCGCTCTAGATGGACTGAGACCACTGCTGTGGGTGCTCCGGTTATTCAGGTTGATAATTCCAGGAAAGTTTCCTCGGAGGAGAATGCTATGCTGGTCAAGCCTATTTCTGTGGAGGAGATTCGTCGTGCTCTCTGGGATCTTGGTCCGGATAAGGCTCCGGGGCCTGATGGTTTCCCTCCATTATTTTTCCGTCACTATTGGGATATAGTGGGGCAGGAGGTTGTTATGGCGGTCCAGTTTGTTTTCCAATCTAAACTCATTCCTAAGGATTGGAACAAGACTCTTATCACTTTAATGCCTAAGTGCACTAATGCTTCTATTCCTCAACACTTCAGGCCAATCAGCTTATGCACTACTTTATACAAGGTCTGTGCCCGCCTTCTTGCTAGCTGTCTCTACGAGGTGATTCCCCGTATTATTTCTGCTGAACAGGGGGCTTTTATCAGAGGGCGTTCTATCTCGGATAATATCCTTATTACTCAGGAGTTTATGCATAATCTGCAGAGAGCCCCAGCTAGACGGTGTCTTATGGCTGTCAAACTTGACATGGAGAGAGCTTACGATAGATTGAGTTGGGCTTTTCTTCAAAGCTCTCTTCAGGAGTTTGGTTTTGACGGGGTGTTTATTGAGTGGATTATGGCTTGTATTCAGAGGCCTTCCTTTGCTTTGGTGATTAACGGGGGTTTGACTGAGTTTTTCCAGTCTTCGGTAGGGTTACGTCAGGGCTGCCCTCTATCCCCCTTGTTGTTCATTTTGGCCGCGGACGATCTTTCCCGAGCTTTTTATCAGGCTCAATGTGATCGGGTGATTGTCCCTTTTATGGATGGGGTTGGCGGTCCTTCTGTCTCTCATCTCATGTTTGCTGATGACTGCATTATCCTGGGTCAGGCCTCTATTGAAAATGCAGTTTCTGTTGATTCTATTCTGCAGCGGTATTGTCAGGCCTCGGGTCAGAAGGTCAATTATCTTAAATCTTCCATCTGCTTTAGCCCGAAGACTTCCAGGTCTATTAAAGCAGTCATTATCTCTTTGTTGGGTATCTCTACTCAGACTGACCGGTTTATGTATCTGGGGATTCCCATGACCGGTAGACGCCCTCGTTGCTCTGACTTTGCTGATTTAGAGAGGAGGGTTCGTTAGCGTATTGAGGGATGGCAGGTTACCGGCCTATCTATGATGGCCAGAGTCACCATTATTCGATCGGATCTTTCCTCTCTGCCTCTCTATTTGCTTTCGAATGCGGCCATCCCTATTACTTGCCTACGGAGGATTGAGAGAATCTTCAGAGACTTCCTTTGGGCCTCCATGCAAGATGGGCACGGCACTCATCTATTATCTTGGGATATGATATGTATGCCTATTCAGGAAGGTGGTCTCGGGATCCAATCTCTGAGGATCAGACGGCAAGCCCTCCTGGCCAAACATGCTTCTCGTTTCCTTCTGGAGCCGCAATGTCTGTGGAGTTCTCTTATGCGGGCGAGGTATGGTGAATGGAAGCCTGGGGAGTGTATTGGGCCGCCCAGGGGGTGCTCCTTCTTTTGGAAGGAGGTATGTCATTATGGTGAGTCTATTCTTAAGAGAATTACATGGATGATTGGAGATGGTCATTCTGTTGATGTGATTCGGGACTCCTGGATATCTGAGCTCCCTCTTTCTCAGTGGCCTTCTTTTATTAACATTGATGTCCCCTCCAAGCTGAAGGTTAGGGATTTGATTTCTCTAGATCCCCCTTCTTGGGATACCGATAGAGTGATCAGGTTCTTTGGTGATGAGCTCTCTCGGCGGATTTTATCTATTCCTCTCACCTCTGGACCTTCGACGGATGCTAGAGTTTGGCAGAGATCTTGTCTTTCCAAAGCCCCTCTTAGGGATCTTATGAAGGTTTTCAGGCCCCAGCCCCTGGTCACGAAGGATGCTGCTTGGATCTGGTCGCTTCCTACTCTTCCCCGGGTCCAGGTATTCATCTAGAAGCTTCTTTGGGACTATCTTCCGACGAGTGTCATGCTTTCCCGTAGGGGTTTGCCTATCCAGCCGACTTGCTCTCTGTGTGGATTGGAGGATGAGACTACGGATCATGCGATCTTCATATGTCCACGAGCCAGGTTGATTTGGCAGTTGATGGGTTACTCCTATAATGTGGGTGGTTCGGGATCCCTATGTTCCCTCTTCTTTCTTGATCTCCGGAGGGCTTCCCAGCATAAACAAGGTCTCTGGGCGATCACGGCTTATCAGATTTGGATATCGAGGAACCACCTCATCTTCTCTGATGATGTTACCTCTCCACATCGGCTTGTTAGAAGGATCAGATCTTTGTCTGCGGATTATGCCCAAGCTTTTCATGCTGTTGGTCTTGACTCCTCTGGCCTCTGGGGTTCCCCTGCTGCTTCAGCAGCGAACCGGCATACGGTTTTTATTTCCTGGGAGCCCCCCCACCAGGGTTTATCAAAATCAACTTTGATGGAAGTGTCCGTGGCAGAGCTGCTGGGTCTGCGTTTATCATTCGTGGTCCTCAGGGTGGAATGCTGGCTGCGGGTGGTTTTGGTACCCTTGATTCCTCTGTCCCTATGATTGAACTTTATGTAGCTTGGGCAGGTATTTCTTATGCTTCTCAGCACTTCCATGCTCATCGTCTCGTTATCGAGGGTGATTCGATGACGGTTATCCGATGGCTGAGAAAGGAGAATATTTTCAACGGCCCCAGTATTCCTATTCTCAGGGACACATGGTCTATTTTACAGAGAGTTGGTTCTGTTCGGATTCGTCATATCTACCGTGAAGCCAACTCGGCGGTCGATTGGATAGCAGCATTTGTGGCTCAGCATGCTGCTGGTTGGATTTGGCAGCTGGGTGATCCCTGCCCCTCTGTATTACAGCAAATTTTGTATTCTGACCTATCTGGGATAATTTGTACTAGACTAGTATGATTATCCGCTTGTACCAAAAAAAAAAAAAAAAATAAGAGCAGTCCCTAGGCGGCCTAGCAAGAGCGGTCCCTAGGCGGCCCCGAGACGGCTCCTAGGCAGTCCCAGCAAGAGCGGTTCCTAGGCGACCCCGAAGTGGCTCCTAGGCAGCTCTTGTCTGCGGGAGTTTCCTCATTGGCCCTGGGTTCCGAGCGGCTACCGTTTTGTCTTATCTTCAAAGCTTATCTTGACTTTCCAAGCAAGCCTCTGCCTTCGACAAAGCCGGACCCACTAACCATCATTGATCCATATCGCTCCAAAAAAGACAGGAACCATTAGTTCCAGCATAAGCCCCAAAAGTCATGACCCGTCAAACAATATTAATGACTCTGACCAAATGAGGCTCCAAAAGTCATAATCCATCAGACAACATTAATGACCTTGATCAGATGAAGCCCCAAAGGTCATAATACATCATGAAGCTGCAATTTTCTAAATCAATGAGGCCAAAAAAGTCATCAAGAAGATTTAATAACTCTACCAAATAAGTCTTGAAAGATGATCGTCTGCCATAAAGTACCAATTACCAAAAGGAGGGGAACTCAATCCCACTGGTTTTAACATTCTATCTACAAAAATCATAGCTCATCATGATATTCCAATCTTATCAAACAAGCCACATAGACTCAAAGTATCAATATGAATGGTAAGAAGGATCCCAGACCAAGGTATGAATACTCAAGCAAACACTTAGAGATTCTAGTCATCTCCTTTCCTAACTCTCTCTCTCTCATCTTGAGCTTCACCAAGCTCACAACTGTGATATCGATCACTGACTTGAGAGTCGAAGAGTCCCTGTCGGAATATCCGATATTTGGGACTTCTTGCAGATCACAGCGTTGAAAGTAAAGTTTCTCCAATGAACTAATGGTGCATCCACTGACGCTCAAGGATGTCAACTCAAGGTGATCGGGCATCATCGGATTGGCGCACCAGATAGGGGTGGAACGTGACACTGAGGAAAGGATTACTCTGTAGCCCCGAGTTACAAGTTCGCCCTCTCCTAAACAATGATGGATACAACGCATGTTTAGGAGGTTTCTTCTAGCCCACTGGGGGGCAACCCCGTCGTGCCGAGCTACCAAAGGCCAACTTTCCTACTCCTTCATCACTATCAATCTCAGCTATCCCACAAGAGCAACTGGCTAACCTTACTCAACAAGTCCAAGCTCTTATTGGGGTAGTTCACGAGTTGCGGGAGCAATGATCAGCGGCTGCTCAACAGCAATTTGGACCTCCTGCACCATCCGCAACCATCGCATCGGCTAGTCAACAATCTACTTATAGAAGAACCTTTTCGGAGGAGCATCGCAATCATCAAGCTCCATCCAAACACCATCATCAAAAAACCTTCAAGAGGTCACAGTCTCCCGTCCATCGCTCCGGCAGCCCCTCTCTCAAGCGCCAGTGGGGGAAGGAGCCCAGGGGCGCATATCACCATTAGTATCATCATTCTCCCTTCTCATCGACTGAATTGGTGAGCGAGGACCTTAATGGCCGGATGGAGAGACGCTTAGAGGAGCAAGACCGACATTTGGAGAAGCTCAACCAGAAGCTCAATAACCAACCAGGGGTGGACTATGATACCTGTCTCCCCGTCACTCGTCGGATTATGGAAGAACCTATATTTCACAGGTTTCGTCTTCCCCAGTTGGATCCTTATGATGGTACTACGGACCCACTGAACCACTTAGAGAGCTATAAATCTATCATGCAAGTCCAAGGGATGACTGATGCCCTCCTATGCATTGTCTTCTCTGCTACTCTTCAAAAGTTATGCATGCCTGGTATTCTCGTTTACCTTCGTGCAGCATCGACTCCTTCCGATAGCTGGAGAAAGCCTTTCTAGCATAATTTAATGCCTATCGAAGGATCCCTCGGATGGCTGATAGTCTATTCTCCATTCAACAGATGGAAGGAGAATTATTAAAAGACTTCATAGCCTAATTCAAGACAGCAGCCCTCGAGGTGTATCACCTTGATGATGCTGTGGCCACCCCCTAGCCTTGAAGCGAGGACTCCGCCTCTCTCGCTTCACTTATTCATTAAACAAGAAGCCTCCCAGTTCCTATGTCGAGCTTTTGAATCGTGCACATAAATATATTCGTGCCGATAAAGATGACTTCACTCAAAGGAATGCTGAGAGAGGGGCTAGCAAGAAACCGGCTCATGAAGAATCCACCAAACCTCCTCTTAAGAAGTCTGATCCCTTCGCCGATCAGATAACCGGCGTTGAAACTTAGCCCCTAAAGAAGAAATTTTCACACCTCTTCTCGCCCCTATATCTCATATTCTTATGGAGATTAAGAGTGAACCTTATCTCCAGCGTCCTCCCACGTTGAGGCCCAACACCACTCACGACAGGAGCCGCTATTGCCGCTTCCATAGAGATTACAACTATGATACTGAAGAATGTCATAACTTGGAGCGTGCTATTGAAGAGCTAATCCAAAGGGATTTTCTTGAAAAGTTTGTCCAGAAGGAAGGACCTCTGGCCATCCCAATGCTGATAGGGCCCCCACCTGTTCAGGCCAACATTAACAACACTCCAACGGAGCGGACGGTGGGTATGCTCTCATGGGGAGCGGCTTCATCTTCAAAGAGACCAAGGGAGGATGGGAGAATAGAGAATGCAATACCCTTTTCTGAAGAAGAGTTAGCAGGGAGGGGCAATTTGAATGATGACAGTGTAATCGTCTCCATGATGATCGCTAAGCATCCTGTAAAAAGAATACTTGTAGATAGTGGGAGTTCATCAGACATACTTACTTATGATGCTTTTGTTCGGATGGATTTATTCGACTCCGTGCAACTGGTGACCATACCTCTAGTTGGCTTCACAGGAGACTCAGTAAGGGTCGAGGGTGAAATCACCTTGCCAGTCACGGCAAGATCACTGCCGTGTCAAAGCACGGTCCTAATGAGGTTCGTAGTGGCCCGAGTGCCTCTGGCATATAACGCCATACTCGGTCAGCCTGGTCTAAACCGCTTAGATGCAGTGATATCTATCAAGCGCCTACTCGTGAGGTTCCCTACCAGTAGAGGGGTCGGCAAGATGCGCGGGGAGCGAAATCATGTGCAATTATGTTACCATATGGCTTTCAGCCCTCAGAAAATGATGACTCCACCAACTTCAATGTTGCTCGACCTTAGAGAATCTGAAAGAAGAGGAGAGTCAGCTGAGCACTTACTATCCTATTTGTTAGGGGATAACCCTGCGAAGATTGTGCAAATCGATGAGCTTCTTCCTCTAGAGATGAAGAATTAGCTCCTCACTTTCTTGTGAGCAAACTCAGATGTCTTCGCATGGTTAGCATCAGACATGCCGAGCATTCCTCCGAAGGTAATTACTCACCAGCTCAATATTGATCCAAAGTATCATCCCGTCTACCAGAAGAAGAGAAGTTTTGTCCTCGAGTGACAGAGAGTCATAGATGAGAAGATCGATAAACTACTTGCTGCTGGCCAAATCCGAGAAGCTTAATACCCGGATTGACTAGTTAATGTGGTCATGGTCCAAAAAGCGAATGAAAGCTGGTGCATCTGCATCGACTTCACTGATCTCAATAAGGCGTGCCCCAAGGATAGCTTTCCTTTGCCACGGATTGACCAATTGGTGGACTCTACTTCTGGCCATGAGCTTCTTAGTTTTATGGATGCCTTCTTTGAGTATAATCAAATAAGGATGGATCCGGCAGATGAAGAAAATACCTCTTTCATCACTGAGAAGGGCATCTATTGCTATAAGGTGATGCCCTTCGGACTGAAGAATGCAAGGGCCACTTACCATAGATTGATGAATAAGATTTTTAAAGACCAGATTGGATACAACATGGAGGTATATGTGGATGATATGATGACTAAGAGCACCTACAGCGCCAACCATGTTGCCAATTTAGAAGAGACATTTAATAACCTCCGGCATCATCAGATGAAGCTCAACCCTCATAAATGTGTATTCGGTGTCACCATCAGGAAATTCCTGTGTTTCCTAGTAACCCAATGGGGGATTGAGGCCAATTCGAAGAAGATTTAAGCCATTCTTAATATGAGATAACCAGTCAATAAGAGAGAAGTGCAATGGCTCACCGAAAGGGTAGCCGCTCTAAGTCGATTCATGTCTAGATCAGCCAAGAGATGCTTGCCCTTCTTTAAAGCTCTTCGCAAGGCTGATGGCTTCGAATTGACGGAGAGCTACCAGACATCCTTTGAGGAGTTGAAAGAGTTTTTATCTACATCGTTGTTATTGTCAATGCCTAAGGAAGGAGAAAAGCTCTTCCTCTATCTTGTTGCCTCTTCGGAGGCAGTAAGTTCTGTACTGGTGCGACTCGACTCTGATGGAATGCAGAGGCCTATTTATTACACTAGCAATGTGCTTCAAGATGCAGAAGTCAGGTACTCCATAACTAAAAAAATTATCTTCGCTCTGATCATCTTTGCCCAGCATCTCATACCGTATTTCCAAGCCTATCCTATCATGGTGCTTACGGACCAACCTCTTAGAGCTATTTTGGCTTGTCCTGATACCTTCGGTCGCTTGGCTAAATGGGCCATTAAATTAGGAGAGTTCGATCTTTCATTTTAGTCTCGGTCTGCCCTAAAGTTTCAGGTGTTGGCTGACTTCCTGGTAGAGTGTACTTGGATAGAGGAGCAATCCGAAGATCCCCCTATGAAGTGCCCAGACGCTGGGGAGGACACGACGGAGGCTTGGATCCTTCATGTTGACGGCGCCTCTAATTCTCAAGGGAGTGGAGCTAGTCTTATTCTGGCAAATCCAGAGGGTGTCATATTAGAGTACGCCCTTTGATTCCTTTTTAAAGCCACAAATAACCAAGCTGAGTATGAGGCCTTATTGGCCAAAATAAAGCTTGCCCTAAAGCTCGAAGTAGAGCGCCTCAGGGCCTTTACTGACTCTCAGCTCATCTCCGGATAGATCACTGGAGAGTACGAGGCTCGAGACCCTATTATGTCTCAATATCTAAATAAAGTTAAGTCGCTGACCTCTTCATTGGCCTACTTCACTATTAGCTATATTCCCAGAGGCGAGAATGCTAGAGCCGACATCTTGTCACGGCTAGCCACCTCGGCGGATGATAGTTTGGGAAGAACATATGTCGAATACTTGGAAACTCTAAGTATCTATGCAGTGGAGGAGATCCTACCGGTTATGCCAGAATCGATGTGGATGGATGCCTACATTCAGCACCTTACTGATAGTACTCTCCTCGCAGACCCCATAGAGGCCAGGCTGCTTAAGTGGAGATCTTTCAAGTTTGTGTTGCTGAATGGGCAGTTGTGCAGAAAGTCCTTCTCTTATCCTCTTTTCAAATGCATTGGTCCGGTAGATGTTGATTATATCCTTAGAAAAATTCATGAAGGCATATGTGGGAATCATTTAGATGGCATATCCCTGGCGCATAAAGCCCTTCGCCAAGGATACTATTGGCTCACTATACAAAAAGATGCTGCAGAACTACTCTAGAAGTGCGACAGTTGCCAGCATTATTCTAGTATTCAGTGACAGCCAGCTTCCTAACTGAACCCGCTCTCTACTCCGTGGCCCTTTGCCCAGTGGGGAATGGATATTCTTGGGCCGTTCCTCCCGGTTTTAGGACAACGAAGATTTTTGCTTGTTGCCATTGACTATTTTACCAAATGTGTTGAGGTCGAGGCACTAGCCAAGATCATCGAGAGCAAGGTGAAGATATTTTTCGGGAAATCTATTATTTGTTGATTTGGCCTACCCCATACCATCATTACTGATAATGGTTGCCAGTTCGATAATGCTGCATTCAAGGCCTTTTGCACTGAACTGGGTATATGTCACCGGTTCACTTCCGTCGGGCATCCACAGACCAATGGAGAGGTGGAAGTCATAAATCGGACCATCCTTCAAGGACTTAGAACCCAATTGGATGAGCTTAAAGGTAGATGGGTGGAGGAACTCTCAAGTGTATTATGGGCATATCATATGACTCCTAGAGTCCCCACGGAGAGACTCCTTTTAGCCTTATCTTCGGATCTGAAGCGGTTATTCCGATGGAGATTGGTCTTTCCAGTCCCCAAGTAGAATCGTATAAAGAAGAAAACAACTCTGAAAACCTAAGGGCTAACCTCTACTTCATTGATGAGACCCAGGACCGAGCGCAGCTACGAATGGCCATGTTTCATCAACAAATGATGACATATTATAATGCCCTGGTCTGCTGCAAGACATTCCATCCTAGAAATCTATTTCTTAGGAGAGATGAGATATCTAAACCAACTGAAGGAGGCAAGCTGTCCCCGAATTGGGAGGGGCCTTATCGAGTCACGAGTACACTTCACCAAGGAGCTTACATAGTTAAGGAGCTAGACAGACGGCTAATTTCATGTACTTGGAATGTGAGTAATCTTTGCCAATATTACCAATAGTAAATGTACTTGGCCAATGGTTATAAAAAAGAGATTTTTTCAACTTTATGTTTCTGTTCAAATTAATAGTTTTCAAAAGAATCTCGACGGCCCCACGATCATAAATACCCCAAGGCCAGCTCAAGAAACCCCGTGGTGGTTCAAGTCCTATGGCCTTGGCAATCTCGAGTCAAACTTCTAGGCCGGCATGAGAAACCCCCATGGTAGTTTTTAAAAGGATCTCGACGGCCTCGTGATTATAGACACCCCCGGGTCGGCATAAGAAACCCCCATGATGGTTCAAGTCCTATGGTCTCGATAATCCTGAGTCAAACCCCTGGGCCAACATGAGAAACCCTCATGGTAGTTTTCAAAAGGACCTCAATGGCCCCGCGATCATAGACACCCCTGGGCTATTTGAGAAACCCCCATGGTGGTTCAAGTTCTATGGTCTCGGCGGTCTCGAGTCAAACTCCCAGGCCAGCGCGAGAAACCTCCGTGGTAATTTTCAAAAGGACCTCGATGGCCCCGCGATCATAGACACCCCCGGGTCGGCGCGAGAAACTCCCGTGGTGGTTCAAGTCCTATGGTCTTGGAGGTGCCGAATCAAACTCTCGGATCGTACAAGAAACCCCTATGGTCATTTTCAAAAGGACCTCGATAGCCCCGCGATCATAGACACCCCCGGGCCAGTGCGAGGAACCCCATGGAGGTTCAAGTCCTATGGTCTCGGCGGCCCCAAGTCAAACTCCCAGGCCAGCGCAAGAAACCCCCGTGGTCATTTTTAAAAGAACCTCGACGGCTTAACGATCATAGACACCCCTGAGCCGGCGTGAGAAACCCCCGTGGTAGTTCAAGTCCTATGGTCTTGACGGCCCCGAGTCAAACTATCGGGCCGGCGCGAGAAACCCCCGTGGAAGCTTTCATAAAGATGTTATATCCTCTAGGCCCATGGCAAGGACCGGTGTCAGTATTCAAAAAGCACCCTGCAAAAGCCTAAGAGGTCAATATGAATCCAAACGTTCCTATGGAGCCCATATGTCAAATCATCGGCTCTTTAAGTACGCTCATAGAGACGGAAGTGCATCTTGTTAAAATTCAAAGGCTCAAGTCAAGGCATGGGCATTCAAAAGATCAAAGCATTACAAAAAGATAAGTTCATCAAATTTAGGCAAAATGTCTTTTCTATCAATAATTCTTTCATTTCAATAACCTCATTGTCATAACAAAAAAATGACATTAGTCGGATTACAAAATATTGAAAGCAAAAAAAGAAACTAAACCTAAGGCTCGGTGGGTCCTGGTCTGTCATCGACACGCCACTCTTCGGATCTTCATCTTCATCCTCGGGCCGAATGTCTTCAAGGCCGGTCACTTTATAAATCCGAAAGATTTTCTTCTTACACTTCTCAAAGCCCTAGGCATAGGTGTCGAGAGCCACCTCACTAAACTCGACAGCAAAGTCCATAGAACCTTTATAAAGTTCAACGGCCTTCCGAGCCTAGAATTCAGCGGTGACGACCTTCGTTATGGCTTGGACTTCGGTGGCTGCTACCTTCTCCATGGCCTGAGCCTCGATGACAGTCAATTTCTCCATGACCTTCTGAACTTCCACCTCAGCACAGGCCAGCTTCTCCATGACGGCCCGGGCTTCGGATTCGACCGTGTCGGCCCTGTTTTCAGCATGGTCCACCTTCAGGAGAGCGTCTTCCAACTTCTCCTCTGTCATCCTAAGCCTTGACATGGCTTCTGTCAATTTGGCCTCAGCGACTGGCCCTTCTTTCAGCCTCCTCGACCTGAGACTTGGAGGAGCGGTTTTCTTCCTGGGCGGCTTGGAGCTCATCGGCCACTATCGCCTCTCAAGTCCTGATCTCGGTCAGTTCCTTGGTCAAGTCATCAACCCGAGTCTTGAGGGCAGCCAGCTCATCCTGAACATGCCCGCAACTGTTGGACCTTCCGGTACAAGCATCCCGAAGGATGAAGAGACTGTTGGATACCTGCGTAAATCGATGGATTAGAACATGGACTATATCCAACTAAGAAAGCAGAGTCAACACACTTACATGGAGGACGGCGGTGAAGAGAGTGTTAAGAGACCTCTCGATTGGTTGACGGCGGAGCTCAGCCTGAAAGTTAGGGAGAGTTGAGCGACTCAGCAGGCACTCTGCCAGACGATCTCGATGCATTGCCATAACCTTGGATGGTCGGCTAAGTAGAACATTGTCGGGAGGCATCCTCACTTCCTTCGGCATCGATTGGGTGGCCGAGGAAGCATCCTCTCCAGCTTCCCGCACCGAAGGCGTTGCAGCCCTTACCTCTAGTGCAGCTTCATCTTCGGTCTAGGCGGCGCTCAAGGGTCCTTTCCTCGGCGGCTCCACCTCAACCCTAACAGGAGGAGCCCTTGCCAATGATGCTTCGGCAGGGGGATCTCCCCTTCTTAACTCTTCCACTAGGGTGGCCTCGGGAGCTATGGATGGAACCACAGAGGGCCAAGTTGGCCCATCCTGTTCTTCTCGACAGGTCTTTTTAGGAGCCATCCTCGTCGTGTCACCGGCGGCCTTCTTTCTTTTCTTGAGGCCCATCGCGAAAAAGTTAGGAGAGAACCTCATCGCTGTGTAAGGAGGTAGAGATAATTAAAAAATAAATAAAAACAAGGATGAATGATGATGATGATGTAACGCTCACCGGACGCCGATGCTGTGCTGACTTCACGAAGGTTATCCTCCGATAGTAAATCTCGGTAGGAGGGGATGATCGAGGACATTAAGGTGTCAAAGAGCTCTTGATCTCTCTCCTCTATAGCCGAGTTCTTATTGGGACTAGTGTCGGGATGGTGCCAGGCGATTTTCATCCCCTCCATATGAACATAGAAGAATCGGAATTTCCATTCTTTAACCTTGAAGGGTAAATCAAGTTTGAGAACCTTTTTGGGCCAAAAGGCAAAGCTCCACCATCCATTTTTCTTAGGGTTTCGAAGTTTATATAAAGCCCGGAACAAGGAGACTCGGGCAAGAGTGCCATGAAAATGGCAGAGTACTAGAAAGGCGCAAATAATCCGAATGAAGTTCGGAGTTAACTGCATCGGGATAAGATTGTACCTATCTAAAAGGTTGAGAAAGAAAGGATGGAAGGGAAGGTGAAGCCCACTCTTGAGAAATTCCTCATACAAGGCAATCCTGCCGAACCGGCCACGGGTTATCTTGTCACCATACCAAGGTGCAGAGAGGCAAACACTATTTGGTATATTGTACTTGGCTTGGAGATTTTTTATGTCTTGGACTTTCATGGTGGAGGTTATTCCTCCTAGACCTGCGGATTTGGAATAAGTAATCGGAGGAGATATCGAGCGAAAAGGAGAAGGTGATGCCCTAGCGGCTGGAGGTGATGCTCTACCGGCTAGAGAAGAAGCCCTAAGTGGTAGGAAAGAAGCCCTAGTTGAGGCTGGGATGGTGGTCGCCGATCGACCATGAATGGAGATGCCACCGGTAGCCCAATGACGCGCCTGGAGGTTTTCCTTCCTAAGGTTCTACCATGGGTTTCTTGCCCTTTCTATCGGAATGAGGATCCATGAGGGTGAAAAGAAAAGAATAGAAAGACAAACAAAAACTGACATTGAATCAGAGGGATAAAAGTAAGAACCCAGTGTTCAGAAGGTTGAGAGAATGTAGAAGAAGTAATAGAGGAATAAGAAGCTTGAAGGGATGGGCGGGATAGTTTTTATACATAGTTTTCAAAAGTCCCGCCCACTATAATGCCACACGGAGGCATAGAGGCAGAGTTACTATCCAGCTGTCCGCGAGTTATTGAAGGAACACAATCCACACCCAATGATGGGACGTAGGCAAGGGCAATCCAATAATAATACCTCACCTTTTTCTCATTGATCACGAGATGTTTTTCTTAATCTTCCCGCGGGCTATGATGCTCCCAATGCCATTCCTTAAATGATGAGAAGACTCAGAAGAGACTTTACTTCTCCAAGAGCACGTGCCCGCCTCAACTAATTTATGGCACGTGAGACCAAACGAAGCGAAGAAATTTGCGCTCCTTTCTCTTGGCAAGTGCTGCGCATGTGAGCGCCAAGACTCAGGAGCGAGGGGGCATATAATGTGGTTGGTAAAAGCCACGTGTAAGTTGATGGCCACAATTACCTGACGGCAGGAGTTATTTGAAAAGTCAACGGCTCCAGCAAGAGTGGTCCATAGGCAGCCCCGAGGCAGCTCCTAGACGGCCCCAGCAAGAGCGGTCCCTAGGCGGCTCCTAGGCGGCCCCAGTAAGAGCGGTCCCTAGGCGGCCCCGAAGCAGTTCCTAGGCAGCCCTTATCTGTGGGAGTTTCCTCATTGGCCCTGGGTCCTGAGCGACTACCATTTTGTCTTATCTTCAAAGCTCATCTCGACTTCTCGAGCAAGCCTCTGCCTTCGACAAAGCCAGACCCACTAACCATCCTTGATCCATATCGGTCCAAAAAAGATAGGAACCGTCAGTTCCAGCATATGCCCCAAAAGTCATGACCCATCGGCAACATAATGACTCTGACCAAATAAGGCCCCAAAAGTCATAATCCATCAGACAACATTAATGACCCTGATCAGATGAAGCCCCAAAGGTCATAATCCATCATGAAGCTACAAATCTTCAAATCAATGAGGCCCAAAAAGTTATTAAGAAGATTTAATGACTCTGGCCAAATAAGCCTTGAAAGGTGATTGTCTGCCATGAAGTACCAATCACCAAAAGGGAGAAAACTCAATCCCACTAGTTCTGACATTCTATCTATAAAAGTTATAGCTCATCATGAGATTCCAATCTTATCAAGCAAGCCACATGGACTCAAAGTATCAATATGAATGGTAAAAAGGACCCAGACTAAGGTATGAATACTCAAGCAAACACTTAGAGATTCTAGTCATCTCCTTTCCTAACTCTCTCTTTCATCTTGAGCTTCACCAAGATCACAACTGTGATATCGATCACTGGCTTGAACGTCGAAGGGTCCCTGCCGAAATATTTGGTATTCGGGACTTCTTGCAGATCGCGACGCCGGAAGCGAAGTTTCTTTAGCAAACTAGTGGTATATCCACTGACGCTCAAGACGTCAGCTCAAGATGATCGATCATTATCATCAGGTTGTACCAATTTTTCACCGTTTTATCCTCTAAAATCTCTAGGAGATGCCTTGTATGTACAGAAAAAAAGTAGGGGGATAATTAAATGAGCTGGCTCTGTGCTTGGTCCATCTAAATTATGTCTAGCTGAAGGACAGTCTTGGATACTGTTGTCTGCCTATGATTTTAAGGTCCTTTTATTATTATAAATGCAAGTCTCTCTCTACCACTTCAGCAGGTAATCTAACATGGGTTCTAAGTCAGGTGCAACGAGACAAAAGCTGGCACACATCATGTTTGATTCAAGAATAAGAAAAGGTGGAGTAGGAACATAGCAAATGGTTATGCCACATGTTAGTTTTATTCTTGTTTATCCAAGCTATAGAATAAAATTTGAATGACTAAAATACTTTGATCCTCAAACCATCACTCAAAATTTATTTCGATTCTCAATCTTTAAGTTATTCTAGTTTAATTCTTTTTATTATTTTAATAATGATGCATTTCTTGTATGACTTGGTTAATATATAAGAAGATTTATTAGATATTATGTTAATTTGAGTTGATTTCATGTTAAGAATGAAATAAAAAATAATCATAATTTTAGAGATGATTTGAGGATCAAAAGTATATTTTGATTATTAATTTATAGTTCCTACCAAGAATCTATGGATAGCGAAGGTCACATGGTGATCGATTTCACACCGTACGATGGAGACCTCTGTCCTCCCATGTGGGAGGATTTGAGGGTCCCGAGGAGAAGGACCGAAATGGACGTCTTTTGGCACATGACTGCTTGCTTTGGGGTTGGGCATCGTGCAATTAAGGGAGCAACTTCCACGGAAAGGCACCTTCGATCTGCAGCCGTTTTCTTTTGGAGATGGCTGGAAAAGGAGTGACGGACAGCCCAGCATTGAAGGATAGGGTTACTTATCATTGCAGCGACCTTGGCATGGCCACTGAAGTCTCTCTGCTAAGTATGGCAGTAATTGGCCGGCATTTGTTGAACAATGTTGTCTTGAAAAAATATATTCTTAATTTGAGCTATCACTTACTATTCTTATTTTCCCAGGTATGCGTGCGTGTGAATGTAGCGATTCTTTTGGAATTTTTTTTTTAACGGATAATCACACTAATCTAAGTCAGCCCAGATGCATCAGAATATAATATTGCTGCAGAAGAGAAGGACAGAGATCATCCGACCTCCAAATCCAGGATCCAGCATGCTGAGCAACCAACCAAGGCCACTACCGAATTGGCTTCGCGATAAATATGACGGATCTGGATAGTACCAATCTCCCGCAAAATAGTTCAAATATCTGTTAAGATCGGGTTTGAAGGCCCATCAACATAATTCTTTTTCTGCATCCAAGAAATGACCGTCATGGAATCACCCTCAATAATGATCCTCTGAGCATGGAGAATCCTAGCGGCATAAGAAATACCCATCCAAGCAGCCAAGAGCTCAGCCTTCGGAACAGAGGAGTCCAGAGAACCAAAACCGCCCACTGCCACCAAATCACCTAGCGGCCCACGTATGATAAATGCCGAACCCGCAGTTCTACCACGGACACTCTCATCGAAGTTGATTTTAACAGACCCTGGAGGAGGGGCTCATAGGATTCTTTTGGATTGTTGGGGCTTGGCAATGCCCCCCACAGCACTCAAAACCTTTTGAAACGCTCTTTCCTATGGTAGGGAAGTTTGATCAGATTTATTTCGTTGAGCCTAAGTTTAATGGTTTCCATCCCTAAGTCGTGCTGAGGTTGACCTCAACTTCAAGTCCCATTTGATCCGTTGGAACCTTAATTATTGTTTGTGATATCATGCTCAACAAAGAATAATGCATAATCTAGACAAAGAGAAAATTTTCAGAAAAACAATATTAACTTTGTATTCCATCAGAATCGTCATCTTGTATTGGATCCGTATTGATGCCGCACTTGATATGATGTTGGTATGCTTAGTATCCATATTAGTTTGACGTATCGAAACCGATATGTTTTCCATACTTAAAAGAAATTTCTTTGCAGTACTTGATCTTTTTAAGCAAAATGAAGGTTTATGGTAGCAATTATTAAGGTCCAACAAATATTATGTCGAGATCCATCTCATGTTAGATTTTAATACCTTTGGATCGTAAATTTAGCTGCTCGAAGGTCTTTAATGATCATTTTTTAACATTTAATTATATAAGATAACTATTGATCAACAATTATCTCAAATGCACTCTAAATCTTTTCTATTAATCTAGGGGACATATATATGGAACACTAGTTGTGCTCATTGGCTTGCAATATACATGGAGAACAACAGGTGATGCCTCATCTCTCCAACCGTTCTCTTGTTTCCTTCTGGTACGTGTTGGAAAATCTCTCTTTGCTGTTGGTAATAATATATATAAAGGTGATAACGTATAGAATAAAGCCAAGGGCGTGCTCTCCATGCACGATTCCATACAATGAATTCAACGTTCAGGGTTCGTCAAAATCAATTTTGATGGTAGTGTTCGTGGCAGAGCTGCTGGTTCTAGTTTCCTCGTCCGTGGCCCTCAGGGTGAGCTTCTGGGAGCTGGAGGTTTTGGTTCTATTGACTCTTCCGTTCTGATGTGAGCTTTATGCGGTATGGACGAGTATTTCTTATGCTGTCAGGACTCTTCAGGCCCATAGGGTTTTCATTGAGGATGATTCCCTATCGGTTATTTCCTGGCTGCAGAAGGAGAATTGTCATTCTGGCCCTACTAATCCGATGCTGACGGATATTCGTTCTGTCCTTTCTAAGGTCGATTGTATCCGGATTCGTCATATTTATCGCGAAGCCAATTCGGCGGCGGACTGGGTAGCGTCCTTTGTGGCCCAGCATGCTGTATCGTGGTTTTGGAAGCCGAGCGATCCCCGTCCTTCTATTTACAGCAAATTTTGTATTCGGATCTTTCTGGATTGACTCGCACTAGGTTAGTGTGATCGCCCGTTTTTATACCAAAAAAAAAGACCGATGGCCGCATGCTTCCGTTTTTTATTGAAGTCAAGGAAGTCTACTTATCCTCTCCAAGGCATCATTGCTAGCATCAAATGCCCCATTCTCGTTTGCCCACCGGTGCTCTCCATGCCACCTTTTCCATACCATGGTGATGATAATTTGTGGGCCTTCTTATAAACTCTCTTTCCAGCCAGCATTGTTTTCCCTTAAAAATATCGCTTAAAAGGTGTTAACATTAATTGAATAATATAAATAGAAGATTGCTTTTGGATTTAATTATAACCTTTTAAAAATCCTGAAACTGTTTTCTTTTCTTCTTTCCCTCTTCCAATTCACCTTAAAATATGTCTAATAAAGCTAGAAAATGTATCTTAATGTCAGCATATAAAGTTCTTTGGTTTCTACAAAATAATAAAATTTCAAAAGAAAAGTTCATGGGAGCAATGCTACTGCTTCTGATCATAACTTGTTTAAGAACCTTTTTCCCCCATTTCACCAACTTGAACGACCCTGACCTTCCAAGAACCTAAACTATTAGTGCTACACTGACTTTGATCAAATTAAGACAATCATGTCTCGAATGCATGAAACATTAATCCTTCAAACCAACGGAAATTAGTAGTCTCATATTGATTGCATAAACATTGCCGCAATAGATTTACATTTTATGTCGAAAGTTCTTTATCTTTTTTTTATAAAACAACATAAATATATACACATGTACATGCAAATATTTATCTATGCACATACATGCATATAGGTATGTAATCATATATATACATACATGAACATGTTTGTATACATATAATATAAGATTCTAATAAGTTGCAATCTTGCCTTACTTGGCAAGAATTTATTCTGAATTATGATTGAAGTATATCAAATTATAATGATTCTTAGTACGCCACAACAAAATAAATGGTACAAAAATAATACTAATTTGCTATAAATGTAGAATTATGCTTGATAAGAGAAAAGAGATAAAGAAAAAGAATGAGACAACAGAAAAAGAATAGACTTTTGTTTGGTATATTTACAATGTCTATAATATGGAGTATTTACATGTCCTTAGGATACATATGTGCCAAATTTCTCCACTGAATATTTTGACACACACACACATATATATACAGAAAAAAAAAAATAGATATTCAACATCATACAATATGCCACATAATACACATGTTACACACATCTATGGTACAAAAGAAAATTTAGATATAGATATCATACAATATCTATAGCAGTATTAAACCTACACCTCCATGTTATTTACTCATAGGAAAATGAGCCTTTTCTTATCACCTAGTATTAGCTCGGATGATCTCTCACCTTTTAAACTTCAGGTATTTCATTTCTAATCACCGAGAGTGTCTCGTTTCTCGTTTCAACCTTATTTTCATAAGTCTAAAGCCTAGTGTGCCCAGTGGTCTGGGTTGTAGCTAGCTAGCTTAGGTGAGGTAGGGTGTGTTAAGAAAATAAGGGGCTTCAGTCTTCTCTATTTCTTCTTTTAAAAAAAGAACAATGCCTTTCTTTGATGATTAACTTGCTAGAATCTTAGTTTTTAAATTTTTTATGTAATGGAAAGGCCTTTCAAGTCTTTAATATTATCTATGTATATTAGTTTATTTCCTCATAAATGAAGTGAAATCTACTACAGGCTGCTGCTTTACAACCCCTTCTAATATATATATATATATATATAATGCCTCGGTGGAAGCAAGATTACAAATCGAGTCTTCAGGGCTACAACCCAAAGCAAGAACACAGTTGTCCCTTTCATTAGCTGGTATCAATTGGAGGGACTCTGATTTCAAAAAGCTATGAGAATAATCCGACAAGGCTTTTGACTAAAAAAACAAAATATAGAGTGTCAATGCCTCTATAGGTATCTAGCAGAGCTGCAAGGTGGAATTTTCTTTTGGTGTTTTGGTACCGAAGGTGGTGTTTTCTTCCCATTCAATGCAAAAAAGTGTGTGCAGCTAAATGTGGCCTGCAAGTAGCCTTGTTGGCTTCCTCAAGTGTGTAGCAAATATGATGAAAGGTGTGTCCCTGCAATAGAATTAGTTAATGTCCATTTGTCAGATAATAATTCTCAGTTCATTGCAACAAATTATTTGCAGTATCACAAGTTAATAGAGTTCTTGATGTCTGCTAGTTTGTCCTCCTACAGAGCTCGACTCCACTTAAATAATATCTTTACCTGAATTTTACCCTTTTTTATATAGAAGAAATATATTAAAAATGACTAAAAATATAATACCTTTAGCATCTGTATCTAAAGAAAAAAAAAAAAGAAGCAACTTATTTAAGGGCTTATTATTTCAACCATTTGATTAGCCTTCAAAAAATATACCTAACAATTACTCTCATCTTATAGGGAAGAAGCATTTGTTTGATGCTGCATAGAAGATAGAGATAGTGAACAGTACCTCAAATTCACTCAATAACTAATAGAAAGTTACGTACCTTTTATAACAAAACTTGAGGTAAAGGTGAAGAAAAAAAAAATAAAGCTTTTAGATCTCATACCATGAAGGTATAAGTTCAACCTCAATAATAAAAATAGAGGATAACACGATGGCTCCAACTGCAATATAATTTCTATCTTCACTCCAACTAACAAAACCAACCTTATGTCTTAGAAATTTTCACAAAGCCATAAAAATTAAATTTAATCCATTCCCATGGTGGGGGATATCGATGCTGAAAAACAAGGGATGTAATGAAAAACCCAAGCATGAGCAGGATATTTCAAACTCTAAGGTAGTGTTTGAAATAGGGGATAAGAAGGGATATCCAGGGAATATCCCCTCTTATTCCTAAAAGCCATAACTATAAGGGATAGCTAGGAATAAAGTTAATCAAAGGGATAATCCATGGTTAACCATGGGATATCCCCTCAATTTATTCCCTAAAAAATGCAGGAATAGCTGGTTATCCCTCCAAATAAGAGTAAAAAAAAAGTTATCCTATGGATTTACCTTTTTGCATTTGATATGATCAATGTGATAGCTAAGAGATATCACTAGGGATAGCCAAGGGACAAACTCTATCTCGTATACTTATCCATGGATAATATTTTTTCTATCAAACACTACCTTAGAGATAAACAATCAACTTGAAAAATCATACTACAGGAGTTTTTGGTTTTCTATTGTAAAACCTTCTCATTCGTCACCTCTTACTCTCATTAAGCTTATAATTAAATCAATAAAATTCTTCTAAAAAGAGAATATGAATTATTTCCTTTTTGTTCTTGTCATCCCCATCCTCACCTCTTCACATAGTTCTTTTGTAATTTGATCAAGAATAATGCACACAATTTGCAAGTAGTTTCTGGCACTGATGAGGCTCGAAGACAAGTTGACGCATTGCCGTCTGAAAAATGTTGACCGATGCTAATCAAGTGCACCAAATATTAAAAAACATAGAAACAAGTTTAATAATGCGAAAAATGTACCATCCAATGAATGGATTAAGAATATTTTCACTTATAATGATTAATTAAAAAAAAGGTAGGAGCTGCTACACCAATGCAGTCTTTGCGAGTTCCTACAACATTGACCAGGTCAAAGTCTTGAAAAATTATAATAATCCCCCTCTCCCAATTAATTTATTGTAATTGCGACATCTTTGGTGGCATAAGTGGTCTCTTAGTGACATTGCCTATGGATTCTTAGGGCAAGCATCACATTTCCTAAAGTTTTAGGGGTTTGGTAAGTTACCATTCATGAGTGCAACCATTGTGGGATTCACAAACATGTGGCATTGTGCAATGGCACTAACGAGAGCTAACTTTTTTTCTAAGCAATATTATTAGCCAGGGTGTAAGAGCACTTGGAGTTAATTATTTGGTAGTCATCTCTCTCTATGATATCCCTAATCTTCTTTTTTTTTTTTTTGTTTATTTTTGTTACAAACGAACGATCACACTATTTGAGAATGAGTCAAGACCGATATATCATAGTACAAAATTTAAGTAAGAACTAGTGGACATAAATCACCCTACTTCCAGCTTCAAAGTCTGAAGTGGTTGGCCACTCGGACAGTAACCCAATCAGCCGCTGAGTTAACTTCCCAATAAATATGTCGGATCTAGGCGCTAAAAGCATGATGAAACATAGTTCGAATGTCGCAGATAAAAGGGTTAATAGACAAAGGATCGTTCGGGGCCAACGAACAACAGTAATAAAATCCCCTCAATAATAAAACTGCGGATGCCAAGACTGCATATGGCATAAAATATATCAGCCCATGCAGCATATTCCTCCTCTTCTTTGCTATGCTTTATTCAAGGAGAAATAATGGTTGTATGTTAGCCATTATAAAAAAGGCCAATGCCTGCAAAACACTGACTGACATTTTTCCAAATTCATTGCATGAACTCAGTTCAATCACATGCCCACGTATATAAAACCACCATATCCTCTTCCACATCAAGATCTTATAACAATTGCCTTCCCAAAATTTGATATAAAAATCTTTAAATAAACATCTGATCATTAGGAAGGAGACAAGGAGCAGTTTAATTGCGTACGGAGACCTCCTATGTTCATTCAAAATTAAAAGACTAGCTGAGAGACTGGCTCTTGAGGGTGTAGAACATATGATGCCATGGATGCATGAACGCTTCTCTCCTTCCTCTTATTGTATTTATTACAGAACCCTTCTTCCAAGGCCATGTTATTAGATGCGGATGATGTCCTCGGTACCTTAATTTGTTAAAAAAATGGGACCTTTATTATCATAACAATAGGCAAGGATGTTTATCGGAAACCAAGATGACGCCAAGGACAACAACCTTCTCCAATACTTCTAAAATTTAGATATGATTCACTATATGTTTGTTACTCAATTTTTTATTAAAAAATAATGTGCAATAATCTCACTTAATAACATTGTCATTATTAAGTGAAAAGGAAGATAGTTGCACAAAAATCATTTGTTAATTAAAATCATACCTAAATTTCATCTACTGGTTAAATCTTCTTAAGCTTTGCCATTTATTACCACCATTCTGTAGTGATGTTAGTAGAACAAGCCTCTTACTATTTACTAGTCTAAAACTATTGATCATCAAACCCACTTTGATGCTGCACTACTGTACTTCTTAAATCCATAGATTTAGGTATATTTTTTTTCTAATTTTTTCTAAAAAAAATAGATTTCAATTCCACCTTTCAAAAGCCTTATTCGATGCTTTTAATCAACCCCTTCTTTGTACCTTTGATTTTTTTTTTTTTAATAATACCACCCATGTGCAACTAGAAACATTGTAGAATTTGTTTAAGTTTAAACTTTTTCATATATATATATATATATTTATCTATATCCGAATGTAGCAAGTTAATGTTTGATCATCTCTTTTATTTTTATTCATATAGTTCATAAATTTTAAAATATATAAAAAAAAAAAGAATGGCTCTAAAATTCATATAAATTCAAGTATGAGAAGATAATTAATTTTTGAATTTAATTATATTTAAATATAATAAAATCATATATATAATTTTAAAAAATATGAATGCTTGTTAAGTGGTCCATCATCATCTCTAGTTCAACCGACCATATCCATGCAATTCTAACTTTAAAGAGGCTGTCCTGAAATACCTCTGTTGAGCAGGAGATGGGCAGGTGAATACGAATTCATAAAGGTTGGAGGTTCGGCCCTTTGGAACATAATTTATTTCAATTGGAATTGGAGGGCCAAGTCTGGTCAAGGTAATAATGGTGTGGTTAGTTTGTGGTGGGATTTGAAGGCGTGCAGTTGTACGGAGGTCCTTGTCATCTCTCCTTGTACATGAACCCCTATTAAACGATGGGACTAATCTGGACACACCAAGCACGCGGACTGTGAGTTAAATGATGGATCCAATGCAAGCCATTATGATTGATCAAATGGCAGCTAGAAGCAGAAAAAAATTTGCTACACCATCATCCGATGCGCTAAGTACACATTGATCGCATAGATTGATCATTTATACATGTCAATGCACTACATCATCATCCGATGCATTAAGTATATATTAATCATGCAGATTGATCACTCGTGCGTATCAACACATGTGTGATGACACAATGAATTTTATCGCGCATCGTACATGCATCAACATATGCGGGCGATCAATTCGTGCAACTAATGTGCGCTTGTTGCAACGAAGGATAATGAACAAATTTTTTTCTTGGGATAATGGGTCGAACCAGCTCACACTTGGCTCAGAAAAGGGATTGAGGGTGTTATCCGCGCTGCGCCTATTCCTGGAATAATGCCTAAACGACCATCTTATCCCGCCTAGGGGTGCAACTCGGGCTCATGAAACTCGAGTTTTCCTCAACCCTAACCCTAACCCTATTGTAAAATATCAACCCTAACCCTAACCCTAACCCTATTTGTAAAACCTCAACCCTAACCCTATTTTTAAAAATCGGGTTCGGGTTGAGTTTCGGGTTGAAATTCGGGTTGATAAGAAAAATAAAATAAAATATTTTTTTCAAAGTAAATAAATATCGAATTATGGATCCCAAAGACGAAAAAAATTTCTTACCGAACGCATAAGCTGGACTCGGGGCTTTAACATTGTATTAAAAAAAATCTTACTTGAAATAAAAAAGAGGAGGAAGTATCGTAAACAAAGAAGAGAAGGAGGCTGAAAGTGAAACGAAATGTGCGGATGATCCGCCTTTATGTTTGTCCTTTTTCTCGTATGCGACCGACGACCTTGCCCTTCTCACCCTTAAGTTGGCCATCTCGTCCGATCCGATTGGCGCCTTCAATATCCCCAAAATTTGGTGCCGATAAGCTACCCCCGTTCGGGTAACCCTCGGGTTCGGGTTATCTCGGGTTCGGGTTGTGGTCAACCCTAACCCGGGTCAATTGCAAATCGGGCTGGGTTAAACTCGGGTCTCGGGTTCGGGTTGGGGAGTTTAAACACTGCTGTAAATCGGGTTGAACCCGGCCCAAGTTGCACCCCTAATCCCGCCTAAGTTGCCATCTTTGAAGGTTCGATCAGTGGAGGGATAAAGGGGGATATCGTCCCCAAGCATTTAGGATGGCAACGGTCTGGAGATGGCTCGAAGCTGTTTATATCGGTCTCCATTTTTGTTAAAAAAAATGTCCTCGTTCTCTGCTCTGTTAAGCCGTTATAGTTAACGGGACATGAACGAAAATATCCAGTCAGACAAATGGGTCAATCGCCAACAACCAATTGTTGATATTGATACATCTAACGCATTAGCTTTAACATAGTAACAAACTAGATAGGAAATAATCTATCAAATTCTAATTGCATTTTAAACGTGTGTGTATATATATATATATATATATATTTTAATTTTTAATATATATATATTTAAAAATTAAATATATTATATAAAGCTAACAAGGATGGGGATGGGTAAACGAGAATGGGGCCAAAAATATCGTCCTCGGATCGTTTACCCATTTAGTCATTAACAAAAAATTTTCATTACCCATTAAGCCATTTAAATTGAAGATTCTACGATCCGTTAGAAATAGTACCAGCCAGATAAACAATTTTTTTTTTTTTTTTTTTTGCCATCCCTACAAGTATTTCTTATTATATCCTTCCCAGGGCAAGCAATGATTTTAGAATAATTTAAAAATCAATACCAATCTCATTTGGTAGACTTTGATTGGTTCATTGGAAGTCAGTTCCTTGGTTGTAGCTAAAGAAACGACCATCCTTTTCTAAGGAATTTTTTTTAAAAAAATAAAATACTTTGAGAATCAAACTTGAGGCATCGTACATATCTCATGAGTTACTAATCACTCCACTAAATATTTTAAGCATTAAATTAATTAATAATAATGTAAATATTATTTTTATTGGATACTATTAAGAAAAAAATTAGCCATCAATTACTAGATACGTGTCAAATTAAAAAAGAACCAGTTCCATTCTAAAATTGATCTGGAATCAAATTGATTAGATTAGGTTAGTTCAGGATCAGTTTCACAGTAGGATTAATTCAATTATGCGTCTTAAACCTGATCCTAATTAGATTGATTTCAAATTCTGATTTGAAGCTAACTCAATTGGAATCATGCTCATCTCTATTTTTCTCCTCATCTTATTCTCATATGTGATTCCTCTAAACTTCTCTCTTTTTCAGAATCCTTAAAGAAACAACAAATACGCGATCATTAAATGGAATAGAAGCTTCAACTTGAAACAAAACTTAAAGATCAATCTAGGACAAACCCGTCTTTCTGTTAAGGTTATCCAGATAAAACCACAAAAATACTGATCAGCTCTTCAAACCAGACCTAAGAGATTTTTAAAGAATCCAAAGTTTCTACCGTCAGATTCAATACATAGGAAAGCCAATCGACGATTATATTGCCATCATGATGATCTATCATTCTAATTCTAGAAGCTAAAAGCAGAGTGATTCTTGTTTTCTTATCTTTTTAAATATTATATTACGATATATCGAATTTGACTTATTTTACATTGATGTGATTATTTATCTGAAAAAAAAAGTGATGCAGATGGTATGATGCTGGCGGCTGAAGGTTTTAGCCTTCTTGATCTCTCGGTATCTTTGACTGAGCTCTATGCGGCTTGGGCGGATATATCCTTCGCCGTTCGGACCCTAGGCACCCGCAACCTCATCATTGAAGGTGATTTCATTATTGTTATTCGATAGATCGACAGCAGTATAGTTTTCACTTGCCTTCTATTCCTTTATTATGTGACATCCGATCTATGATCTTGGAAGCTTCCAACATCCTGATCCGCCATGTTATTGTGAGGCCAATGCTATTGCAGATTGGATTGCGGCTAGGATGGTATCTCACTTTGGTTATTGGAGATGAAGATCGGAAGATCACTGCTCTGATTTTATCTCAGTTATTAGTTTCAGATGTAATGATATATCCCGACTTAGTATGTGTATGAATAAAATTTTTTCTCATATATATATATATATATATATATATATATATATATATATGATTTGCATAACTTGATGACTACCTCGAATGCTTTCATTTGTTTTGTTTGGTCTGCCAGCAAAGCTCATGGCGTCACATGCGCTGGTCCAGGTCAGACGTTGGGTGGCATCCCTGATCAGGAAATGGCACGCCCTTTAAGGTCCCGCGTTGAGCGAAACCCACGTGACTTGCTAATCTCAGCCCAGTAGAAAGGTGATCACAAGCCCTGGCTTCTTTGGATTAGCTGCCCAAGAGCTTTTTTCGTTGGCGGCACCAGCGGTTAAGCTAAAGTTTATTAACTATATTTAAATATAATTAAATCTATATTCAGTAACTTTTCTTATTTTTTATTCATATATTAAGAATTCAATCATCTTTCATCCTTAAAATTCATACATTTGATCACATTCGGATGATTTAAGTCTATCTCTTTATATATATAATCCTAATTTTGATCACCTATTATTGGAGGAGCGGCCCAACAAGCAATTGCTTCAATTATTATTTTGAGCCGATGAGCTCCTTCGTTTTGGAAAGAGGATCATTCAAATATGATCCAAATAGGAGTGTCCAATTAGGTCCAAACGAATCTAACATTGGTCATTCATAAAAACTACAAACCTTAACTTGTAAGTTGCTTAACCTATTAATCAATCCGAATTAATTTGATTCAACTAGTTGTTTAAACGAATTAAGGATATAAAATCTAAATTCAATCCATTTACCGTATAGGTCAAGATGGATCAATCTATCTCTGACCCAATTTGTTTAATCCAAATTTAAATCTATTATTGTAGATTGGATATAAGTTGGCTAAATGCATGGGATCTAACACTGCCTGCTCTAAATCCGACGGTTATTTTCTTTTGAGAAGTACAATAATTAAGACCACAATCTTTTTTCCCAATGAAAGGAGGAACGAAAAAAAAGAGATGCCAACTAATAACTCCGGGTACCCCTTTACTCCGCCCCGAGGACAATAATGCACGCATATATGCTCCCCACGCTTAACAAAAGCTTGCACTGGAAACTTTACTATCTTATAATAATAATAATAAGAAGAAGAAGAAATTTTCCGTAATAAATCCAATGAGATGGAAGCCAGTCGAACCAAAATTTGGAAGCATAGCAGAATTAACAACGTCTTATCATGTTCGTTGTTCTGGATTTATATATATATATTCCAAGGGTGTCCATGTCACGTGGATATCACTCCGATGTCAAAGTTTAGACAGAGGTCTCTTTGCATAGCTGGCCTGGAAAGCGTCGCCTGATAGCGTGTTTAGTTGGTCTCAAAGCATGTGCAAAAGCTAAAGGATGGTGTGATGCCCCCTCGTAATAGTTTTACATTAAAAAATTAGAAATTGATTAAGTGATTTATAACCGATTAAATAAGAAGGATAAAGCATCAATTAGATTTCTTTTTGGACTATGATGATCCAAGTTGGTATGGACCTTATCCGTCTTGCTTTCTTGTAATGAAACGGACCCATGGGCCCGGATCGTTACAATATGGTATCAGAGCCTTGCACCAGTCGAAAGTGCAGGAGCTAAGTGTCACACAGGGCAAAATGCTACATCTATGGAGGATAGGGGCCCACCTCTTGAACCTGTGGGGATCATCTCTAGAATCCTGCCTGCTTGGTGATTGTGATCAATTGCCTCTGACGACGAAGACGTCGCCTCTATAAAGGGATAGATTATAATACCCCTCCTAATAGTCTCACATTGGAAAATTAGGAATTGATTGAGTGGTTTATAACCGTTAAGCAAGAAGGATAAGACATCAATTGGATTCCTTTTTGGACTATGATGACTCAAATTGATGTAAATTTTGTCTGTCTTACTTTTTTTTGTAACGAAATGGACTCATGAGCGGATCATTACAGATGGATGGACGGAAGACCCCACAACCAAATGGCTACAAGATTAATTGATTTAAAATCATGATTATTATTCCAGTAATACGCCCTTATTTATCTTCCAAGAATGCACCTCTCCTTCGGCCTGGCCTCTCCTTTATGCTTTTCTTTTACAAAATCGTAGCTTCCAGTGACCGGCTTTTTGTAAAGGTGGCAGAGGCTTCTCTCAGCGCAGCTTGGCAGAGATGTTCACGTGGCTGCTCGGTGTCTTGGCGTTTGATTGCCAAAATGCCCCCTGCTTCTCCTTCAAAGAAGGAAAATTTAGGTCTTTTCTATTCTTTCTGGCCTGCACAAATAGCCAGGATCAATGAATGACTGGTCAATGTTTCGGAAGAGAGGTCAAAAAGAATTAAAATAGTCCAGATGACATTTAGGTTGTATTTGAAATTGAAGGTAAGGAAAGATATTTTTTTAATATTTTTTTTATTTTTAAAAGCTATAATTATAAGCTATGTTTGATATGGGGGATAAGAAGGATATTTTCTTTATTTTCAAAGCTATAACTAGAGGGGATAGTTCTGAAAAAGTTTAACAAAAGAAAATAACCCATGTTTAACTATGGATTATTCCCTGAACTTATTCCCTAGAGACTCCAGGAATAACTAGAGTTATCCTTTAATGGCAAAGCTGTTATTTTAAAAAGATGGTTAAATGCTATCCTGTATACTTATCCAGAAATAGTTTTTTATGAATCAAAGACTACCTAAAGGGTGTGTCAGAAAAAGCAATATTATCCTTTAACATAATATAATGATTTGCCATTACATAAAGTTTCTCAAATTATCAAGACATTATTGAATTACTCATAATTGAGCCATGATCATATAGCTAAGCATATATTACTTGTACATGAGGGTGGTGGGGGAATAAAAACCTTCCACTTACTCATCAAATCCTTATGGCAAGTTGATTTTTTTTTTTCTAAAAGTAACTGCCTTGGATTATCTTAGCTCAAAAAAGAAAAAAACTGCTTTAGATTATAGCCAAATAAAATATGTGAATATTAAGGGCATTTTGGTCATTTCATCAAGCCAGATAAAAGAAGGCCTTGCAGGGAGAAAAGGCCGGGGGGACGCGCACGTTAGCTCATGATGAATCGTGTGGCGCTGGCCCGAGCCCTCCGGACCCCGGCCGCGCTACAGTGCGCCGCCGCGGGTAACTTTTGGCCCCTCCCCGCCACATCCCACCCCATTCTCCCGCTCCGGTCCTACGCGGTAAGAATAAATAAATAATACAAAAAAAAACACACAGAATACAAATAGACAGCGCGAGAGCTTGCTCAAGAGCGACGCAAGGGGGAAGAAAGAGAGAGAAGCGCAGCGTTTTCCGATGAAAGAGACTGTCAAAGCCCCTTCTGCGTCCGCTTCTCCATTGCCTCTTAGAAGATTATAGAAGAAGAGAACTAGAAGAACACACGCACACAGCCTTCTTTACTCTCTTGCTCTGTTCTTTTCTTCCTTCCTTCCTTCCATGGATTCTCGAGTTACAAATGTTTCCTTTGATGTTCTCTTCGCCATTGCATTCAATTTTCCCGCTTCCATAGGGGAATGAATGAGTTTGATACCCGTCTCCAGGTTTAAATATTCCACAGCTCTTTCTTTAATACTCCGTGCTCTGTTTTTCACACAGTTTCTGTGGCATTGGGCCGTGGGGATGGGATTGCTAATGTTTGCAGCCTTTTTACGCTTTATCTTTTTCAGAGAGGAAGTGGCGATAAGCGGTGGAGACTGGAGATAGAGCGAGGAGTGAAGAGGAGGACGAAGGGAGGAGGAAATGAATACTAGAGTCCGGACCGCGGTGCAAGGCATGAGAGCTCCGCCTAAGCACGATAAAGTAGGCTTCTTTGGCGCTAATCCGAGTTAGGTCTCTCTTTTCTTTGGGTTCTGTGGCGTTTTGTCTCGAAAAAGTGGCTCTTTTCGTGCAATCGAGGGGCCTCCCTTGGGTTTTTTTCTCGGTCACCGATAGTCCTTTTCTGAAAGAAATATTGGATTTCTTTTATTGTTTGCGGGATATAGTTTGTAAGCATCTCTTTCCGAAGTACGAAATGATAAAAATAATGTCGTTGGAAATGTGAAAAAAATTTCCTTTTTCTTCCCGAAGAATTTGATTATGAATCGATGGAAGTGGCTCTGTTTTTGTTTGGATGTTCGAAAAGTTGGCGATGTTTTGATCAAGATTCGAAATGGGTTCCGTGATTTCGATCCCAAAGACCGCTCCTTTGGGGAATGAAATCGCCTCGGATCGAAATCCGAGATCGGTATCTTTTGATTTCTCGAAAAATATGGTTTTTTTTTTCCTTGCATAGATTCCGCCTTAAGCTGGGAAATCCAATCAGAACTTGTAGTTTTATAATTCACCAATTAATTTTTGAATGAGTTTGACTTGTTATATCTTATACAAATCTTTTCATTGTGGAAGGAGATGGAGAAGGATAAGAAGACTGAGGTGCAGGGGGGTAGGTTAATGGATGCACGGAAGGGGTTCAATGGATGCCAATCAAGAAGAGAGAAGAAGATTGCATTGCAGCAAGATGTATCTTTTGCTTTATTTCATCCATAAAAAGAGCTCTCTTTGATTCAATTTAGTTGTATTGGAATTTGATTTCGTTGTTTCTTTCTTTTGATTGCATCCATCTTCCTCTTCTCATATTATTTGCAGGTTGATAAGCTAAAAAAGAAACTTAGACATGAAGAGAGTGTCCACAGAGCTTTGGAGAGGGCTTTTACTCGACCTTTGGGTGCTCTTCCTCGACTTCCACCATATCTTCCTTCATATGTAATCGTCCTTTCCTCTCCCTCACTCTAAGTTCTAGTTTCCTATGTGTATCTATCAATGTATCAAACTATTAGTTGTAATGGATGTAGCAAGATTCAATTTTTAATTGGTTTTCGTTTCTCTTTCAATCAAGACACTAGAGCTGCTGGCTGAAGTAGCTGTTTTGGAGGAAGAGGTGGTTCGGCTTGAAGAACAGGTGGTGAATTTCCGGCAAGGCCTCTATCAGGAGGCCATCTACGTCTCATCCTCTAAGAAAACCAAGGAAAGCACATCTGATTCATATTGCGATCGAAACCAATCTCAGAATTCCAAAACAATCGAGCAGGCAAAACCTTGTGCCCACTTAGCTAATTCTGCAGCTGTGAACATCAGAAAGACTTCGGTCTCGATGAGGTGGTCTTCGGATGCAGATTCAAATGGGCCTTCCTCCAATCAGTTCGCCAATGGCAAACAGACACCCAAGAAACCAAATGCTTCTCTGGCCTTGCCGGAAGATCGCCGTGGAAAAGAGAACCAATTGAATACCAACTCTGCTGGGAATTGCAAACAATCGCCAGTAAAGAAAGTTTCAAAAATAAGAATGCCTCCATCAGTGCACAAGCACCCAGATGCCAAGGTGAATAGCTTTATGAATTCTAAATTGCATCCAGGGCTGGTCTGATAAAGATTCTTATTAAATTTTTTTGTTGAATCCGATATTAAGTGTTATACCATTCTTGGGTTCAGTCAGGCTGCCAGGTGATGAATATAGAAGGGGTTCAGGAGAACTTTCACGGTGCTTCAGATGAAGCAGCATCAGATGAGTCCAGTGGCCCAAACAAATTGTCAGAGGATATACTAAAGTGTCTTATAAGTATTTTCTCACGGACGAGTTCACCAAAGAATCCAGTGGAGGACCTGGAGATGTCTCCATCTGTTTCAGGTTCTATGAGTTCAGAGGAGACTGGCTTTCGAGATCCTTATGGTATCTGTTTGGAATTTGGAAGAAGGGATATTGGGCCATATAAGCATTGCCGTGCAATTGAAGCCAGCTCAGTGGATCCAACTGTTACCACAGGCGCTCCGTTACTTAATCGGAGACTCAAGTGAGTTTTCTGTACTTATTTTGATTCAACAATCATTTTACTAAATCTGTTGGCATATTATGTGATAATTGCTTCTTAATTTGCTTGGATTCAGGCTTTTACTCAGAAAGCTTGCATTGGTGGATTTGTCAGGGCTTACCCATCAGCAGAAGCTTGCTTTCTGGATCAACATTTATAATTCATGCATGATGAACGTAAGCTGTTAATAAAATCCTTCCAAGTGTTGGAAGTAACACTGCTGGTAGTTAAGTTTCAAGGATTGTTGAATTATGGGGTAGTACGTATGGAAATTTAATTGCTTGGTGGTTCTTCAGCCATCCAATTTATAGTTCAGATTTCAAGGTTTCCTGGTTATGGTCTAAAATAAAATTTCTGACAATATTTTTTATGCCTTCAATTAGATATTTGTCCATCTGCTCATCTCTACTAGTGAAGTGTATAGAAGTTCTGTAGCCATCAGAAGGAAAAAAAAAAAAGTCTGATAGATCATCTTTGTCTTCTATTATTATTTTGTTCCAGGCATTTCTGGAGCAGGGGATACCTACAAGTCCTCAGATGGTTGTCACTCTGATGCCAAAGGTGCAACTTTTTTCAGTGTCTTATTTGTCTCCATCTTTTTTATTTCTGGAATTCAATACTTGGAGTCGGTACTTCGCTAGAGTTGATTAGCCTCGAGCATCCTTATATGATGAAAAACTCTGTAATTCATCTCTCTGTGCTATTATCTCAGGCCATGATTAATGTGGGTGGCCACTTGCTCAGTGCAATGACGATCGAGCATTTCATTTTGAGGTTGCCCTATCACTCGAAACATGTAGGTGATTTCTTCTTCTGTATCCTTGGGGACTGGAGTATTCTGTTTTTGACCAATGCTTGCATAAATTTAACAGGCCCACCCAAAAGGATCAAAAAGTGATGAGATGATTACAAGAGGCGCATTTGGCTTGGAGTGGCCTGAACCCATGGTAACATTTGCACTCTCATGTGGAAGTTGGTCTTCCCCTGCTGTAAGTTTCTTTAGCCACCTTGAATTGTTATAAATTGTGCACTGTTTTGTCATTGTTTCTGTAGCCTTTTCATTGAATGCTGTCATTGCTATGAGTGACAGATCTTTGTGTGTATTGTTTGGTTCTTCAAACACATTTCAACATGCATCATACTTTCAAGTTCATGTCAGTGGTCGCAAAATATTTTGTATCATAAATTGCAAGTAAATAACAGGACCATGTGTGGTTGTACCTCATTATATCCTGGGCTGATGTAGACTGGTTTGAGTGGTTTCTCCTGGTGGCCCCAATGTGATTAATTTCTTGGGCTGGACTCTTGATAAAGCGATGCAATGACAAGGGTAGTCCAATATGACAAAATGGGAAAAAATAAACTAATATGATTTATGCTGTGCTATTACACATAATCAGTTCCTTTGTAGTATTTTCTGTGGCTTTTCCTGGTGGCCCTTATTTGTTTCTTCTTTACATATATAAACAAAATGCAACGACGAGGATAATCCAAGATAGTAAAACCAGAGGAGCAATAAACTAATATGATATACGTTGTACCTTTACGTCAGTTTCTTGGTAGTGTTTTGGAACAGTTTAGGGCTATGATTAGTCTCATTACAGTGACACTTTTGTTTTATGTTTTCAGTAGCTTCTCCTGGTGGCCCCAGTGTGTTTAGCACTATCTTTTACGCTTAATAAACAAGATGCAATGACAAGGGCAATCCAATACGGTGAAAAGGAAACAATAGTAAACTAAAATAATTTGTGTTGTGCCAGTACATGTTATCAGTTTCCTTGTACCATTTTGGAACAGTTTAGCACTGTGGTTGGTCCTATTCCACTGACGCTTCTAAGTTTGTCTTAATACAGGTAAGGGTCTACACCGCACCTCATGTCGAGAATGAGTTGGAAAAAGCCAAAAGGGATTACTTGCAAGCATCATTTGGTATATCCACACCAAACAGGCTGGCGATTCCAAAGCTACTAGATTGGTATCTGCTTGATTTTGCCAAGGATGTCGAGTCACTGATGGACTGGATCTGCTTACAGCTACCAAGTGAATTGAGAAATGATGCAGTTAAATGCCTTGAGATGGGAAGAAGTGTGATTCCACACCCCATACAAGTCCTTCCCTATGAGTTCAAGTTCAGGTACCTATTGGCCCCATAGAAGCCTCTCTTTGCCTCCTCAATGGTACAATGCTGTCCACCAAATTCCATGGACTGAAGGCTTTTTGTGCCCATCTTTATAATAAAACAGGTTGAAAATGAATAGATTGTTCATTTGTCAGATTCTGGGAATGGAGTTTCTGCTCTTAAGATCTCTCTATGCACGCCCATTTTTTTGGGAATTTTACTTGTGTTAAAAATATAGAAATATCATTAATGAGGTTGAATTATCATTGAAAGAAATTTAGTTAATTGTCAAAAAAAATGTAGTTTTTTCCCTCTTTTTTCTCATAAACAACAGTAGTGCAGTGTTCTGTAAGATAAGATGTCGAAAAAGAAGAGTAAATATGATTGATTACATGGAAGTACTGTTGACATAATCATTCAATAAGTAGTTATAGGTCAGAAATAAATTGTCATCAATCATAATTGTCTACTGAAACACCATGAAAATATTAAAATAAAAGTTTATAATGACATTTGCGATATCTACATTATCATTGACCAAGCTCTCTTATGTTTAGTTCCAAATTGGTTATTGATCAATGAGTTTTGCATACTTATATAGGATGAGGATCCCAAAAAATATTTTTCAGGCACCTTTTTTTTTATATTTTTTTATTTTTTTAAGGTGAGAAGCTTAATAATGAGATGAGTATATAAGGGTATGTGATGATGGGTGTTCAATCTCACATTAATTTTGCACCAGAACTTAATATCTTTTAGCTGGTCTTTTTGATCGAGGTTCTACATTGTTACATAAATTATATTAGAGATTGCCAAATAGACAATTAATCATGCATTACCCTTAAAATATTCATTTAATTATATCACATGCCTTCCAAGTTAGCAAAATTATGCACAAATATTATCTAATTTTGGTTACTCGTGAGTGTTTCAGTTGTAGCAGCATAACAAGTGAAAAACTATAAGATTTGGAAGTTTACTCTCTGTCACATTCTTAACCTTGGTAATGAGCAATTCCCATGTAGTGTCTTATGATTAGGTAATGGGTTCAGAAGTCAGGAGCGGTTAAGGAAATAAATGAAACGAAGTGGTCCATGTCATGTTAAAAGTTCACTGCTGAGGAGACTTGAAGGAGACGAGACATGGTCCTTGCCACTGCACTTAGTGCCTTGTGAGGGCATAATAAGTTTTGGCATCTAGTAAACTTGCAGTTCACATACTCTTCAATCTTAGCTTCACTTCAGACTAAAGACAGTCCTTTTTTATGAGGCTCGCTCATGTGGGTCTAGGCTGGCTATTAGCTGTGGAACACTAAGTCCTGTACGCTATCTGATCCAGGGAAGCCAGTGGGTTCTGTTATCGATCCTGTTCTCTTGTTATTGAATGACCAAAATATGAGGTTTCTTACCTCCTTGGTCTTTATACGGCTTCTATAGGACAGGTTGTAGTGAGCATCCAAGCCACCTAACGATCCATCCATGTTGACTTTCATGAAGTGTGCTTCTTAATGATTGCTTTTTAATAATTTTTCCTCAGCATTCTGGCTACCTTTGAAAGGCACAATTGGTTAGATATCTTAATGTTCTCTTCCAACTTCAAACAATTTAGATCTCAACAAAAGAGTTTGAAAATTCCATTCACCATTCTGACAATCTATTTATAATTAGGAGAACCAGCCATTTTAGCTCAGCTGGTTGGCTTCCCTCCTCATATTGGAGAGGTTCAGGATGTGGACCTTTATGGTGACATGTCTAATATATCATTCAAACAAATATATATAACTATAATGAACTTCATATTAGCCTCCAAATTTATAAATGCCTCACCTTTATTGCCAAAACATCCATCAGTGCTGCAAATAGGTTCTGGCTTGCTGCACAAAATGGCGGCAGAGTTGGTGAAGGGGCAGATGCTAGGTTCTGTAACTCAAATACCTTTGGTGAGCTTGCTTCAGGCAATGGACCTGTTTGGTAGTGCAGGAAAAAGAATTACCATCTGTTCAAAAGAATACGGTAAAGAAATGATGCATTACGAGAAATAATCAGAATTGTTTGTTCTGAACAGCAACTATGTGAAGTTTGATTATTGCTGTTGCAAAACAATCATTAAGCTACTGTAAATAAAAGACAACCAAGTACAATCATTGGGAGTCAGTTGACATAAATGGCCATTTAAATGGGTATGAGTCATGACATGTGCCATGGATTTATTTTTAATTAGCTGCTAGAAATGTATGAACTTGGACTTTGCCTTTGCAGGGGAGTGCGTATGTAGAATCCCTCTGAAACTGTTCTAGCTTCACTTTGCAGTATTATATATTATACCTTGCAAGAGAAACTCTACCACTTTCCATATGATAAGTAGGAATTCTGGAAAGAAAATTTTATTTCTATATTGTCACAACTTTTTTTTTTTTTTTTTGAAAATACAAACTCATTTAAGAAGCAAACAAAATAATATTATTTATAACCAAGTGGATTTAGGAAGGTTGAACTATAAGATTGAACTATATAGAGGACAATTTTGTACATGGATGGAAATAAGAGAGTAACTTGAGAGAGAGAGAGAGAGAGAGAGAGAGAGAGACTTTATGAAGAACAACTGTTTATGACCATCCCCTTTAAAAGATCTTATGCACTGAGGATTGCATTGGTTTTTCATACCTGATGTGATATAAAATGGATATCCAATCAGAAGATGATGCGTGGCAGGCACCTAAGCCCAAAGTCAGGGAGATTTCCCCCCCATACTTATACCAAGACACCATGATCTGCAGGTACAAATAGAGAGATTCATATTCTATTTTTTCATTATTTTTCTCCTTAAACCTCACACTAACTTAAACTCTCTGTAGAAAATTTTCAGACCTCTTTGAACTTCTCTGCAGACACTTTACATCCATGCTCTATCGGGATCTCCCATTTTTTTATGCAATTGTCAGATGACTCGTTGTTTAGCATGAAATATAATTAATATAGATGCTCCTGAAGTAAGACCATGATCACATACTTTCATAGCAGATAGTTGCTCATTGATGATTCCTTTTTATCTTATAGCAAAAAAATTCATTATATGAACCTTCTGTTTTTTTTTAAGTCAAAAACAACAATATCAAACTTTAATGGTGAAACTGTTCCTTTCTTTTTGAGCTGGTGGGATGCATTGAAGTGGACTATAAATGCATCTATTTGGGTGATGAGCAGTTTGACACTGGAGTTTGAGCTGGCGATGGTGGAGGACCATTTAGACAAAGTAATTAAAAAAAAAAAAATCGAGAGGTCGCTAAAGGGTAGAGCCTTGCAACAATATACGACACCATAGCTTGGTGCAGAACTTTATTGGGGGCCACATTTATAAAGCTCCAGAAAGACGGCTGTGGTCCAGGTTGATAGGTGTAGAGAAAGGTACCACAGATCGAGGGAATTAAAACGCCAAGACTTTGGAGTGGGGACAAGTTGCAGCTGGTAGCATGGTTCCTTTGATGGTTATCTTCAGCTGTAAAGTAGCTGGATTTGCAAAGAAACGAGCTAAGGAAATGTGGTGTCATAATCTCATCTCCTCTGGGCTTATCCAATTGGAAAGCAGGTGTACTGTTGCATTAAACAATCAAGCCAAGTGTCTAGTTCAAATGGAGTTTTTAGTTCAGACGTAATGCACTAAATTTACTTAATGATTCAATTAATCCGTTAGGAGATTGAAATTATGGGGACCAGTAAAAATTAATTAATAGTAAATAAACTTAATTTATAAGCACTTATTTTTTTAACCATTTATTAAATTATTTTTAAAGTATTATAATTTTTTTTTCTTATAACATAATGTTTTCAGCGTGTATATATATATATATTTTTTTTTTCATCTGATGTAAAACTATTTTTGAAGTATTACATCATATCATAAACACACTAATGTATGCTGGCTGATCAAAGCCACGGTCAACTAGATCGAAAACCAAACTAATGGTGAATTACAAATAGTCAAAAATCCTATCGTCGGTGCACTTAAGGTCACCATCAGAAGATCATCCACCGACGGAAGTAACAGTGAATTGGAACATCTCTACAGGAAGAATATGGACTTCAATTTTGGAAGATTGCATAACACTACTTACGGTGGACTAGTCATTGCTTGATCCTCACTGACAGTAGCTGCCTACCATCCGAAGAAAAAACCATCTAATTTAGTGCGACTTCCAATCCTGCAATAATTATTATAGAGGGCTACTAACGCTAGATAGATTACGATCACTGCGTGTTGTTTTTTATTTTTTTTTGTTTATTTTACCAAGAAGGTTAAGAATGGAGGAGAGATTATGTAGGTCAATATCTTAGACGCTACGTTTAGTCCATGGGACATGATAACATAAAAAAGAGAACATGATAAGAGAAAGGATGAAACATGATAAAAATTGTTTTATCTTATATTTAATAAAGAATAAGATAATAAATCAGATAGAACAGCTATATTCTTAGGCAACGTTTGGATGCAGGAATAAGGCCTGAAATAGGGCTTTATTCCAGGTTATTCCCCCAAACGCCGGGTTAAAACGTCGGTGGGCCCCACCAGTTTCCTTATTCCCATCAACGCCTTATATTCCCATTTCTTATTCCACGTGGTCCCCTGAAATACATGTCAACGCCACTGTATCTATTCCAGGGGCAATCAGCAGATGTTAAAAAAGGTGGGATTTGAGACAGGGTCGGTCTTCAACCTCCAGCTCTTGTGACCAGGATTTCCCCAAAAATCGACTGCTGACTTCTGATCCTTGCTCCTCCCCTCTGGCCTTCTCTCTGCGGATGCTCCCAAAATAGGTCTCCCAAGTCTTCCCTCTACGTGGACGAAGAGGATCAACTGGATCTAGCGAAGTTCTCGATTCGGTCTTCATCCTCTTCCGTGACACTAGTTTCGTGGGTCGTCATCCTCATCCCAGAATCTTCTCCTCTTCCTGAGAAGGTCCTCGAGAAAGCGAGGGAACATGTATGCTCTCCCTTCTTTTGAGAATCTTGTATGCTTCACCTAGGGTTTGAGCCTTGTTGCTCTTCGAGTGAACCAATTTCGGTTTGGAGGGATATGAAAATCATTCCAACCTTATCACTCAAACAACCTTGAACCTTCTTAACCCAGATCACTACCTACACTTCCAAACATTCAAAAGCTTAAGGTGAAATTACTAAATGTAGTCCAAAATCCACTTAACCGGTTTGTCTCCGAAAAACCTCAACGCACTGGTGTGACTTGAGCCTCTAATTTCTTTGAAAAAGCCATTCTATAATGCTTTAATTAAGGACAAATGCTTCGAACTGCATGCCATGTGTATTAGAAAAGCATTAGATACCGATATTTGTTGGATGATCCCTTTAAGCTTCATTTACGTACCTTATTCTTCAATTATTTCTTTTCAAGGCTTTGGGCATTTCCTAGATATGCCTGAGATACACCTGTCGTATCTCTAGAGATGAGGGCTTGGACTTTATCTTCTGCTATTATTGATGAATGTTGACCTTATAATGATGAATAGTTAATTTGGGTGTTTGTGGGTACTTTCTTAATTGTGTAGAGCAAGGAATACCTATTTGAATGATAACTAAATAGTGGACTTCGTATATGTTAACGTTACTGTAGAAAAGCACAGACAATGCTATCTACATAATCTAACTACCATTGTAGATTTCTTTTCACATATATGTGAAGGAACACACATTCATATTCATTTTCATGTTGTAGCTTTCTACATGCTTCACAGGCTGTCAAACTACTTGAAACTATGTATTGTACCTGAAAAAATCATAAATGTGAAAACATAAATCAATGGCTTCATTTGAAGTGGTTGTGTGGTCAATGCCATAGAGCCTTAGATAATAATTATATTCTCCTTCATCTTTCCACGTTTTGTTCACATGTCAACCCCTCTTACTAGATAGAAAATTCTATCTAGGGTAACACACCCACTTCAAAACCTTCTTGTGATCTTGAACCCCACCAGTTTCCAGAGGACTTTAACAATAGAAGTGTTTCGAAAATATCCACTTCGTTGCACCAACTCCTACACCTGCACTTGATTCTACCAAGACCCCAAGCCGACCCCTCTTTTCTCTTTTTTCTTTGTTCACGTCCACTAAAAAAACCTATAATTACTGATCAGACCTTAAGATATATGCTATAGGAAACCCTCAGATATCGTAGTGATCCACTTATGGAAATGCAAAGGTCACCATTTAAGCTTCTAGACCACTCATAAACTCATATTCTAATAACTACTAAAAAGCTTGCTGGTATTTTGGAGTACAATTTCTTAAACTACAAGTCAAATAATAGATAAAAACAATGGCATATCTGATATGATGCTCATATCGTAGGGGATTCCACCTCCATATAAAGCTAATCAAATAAATAAACAATGACGACATTGCTATTGTACTACCATGATTATAAGGTCACTTAAATCATAGACATTCACTGGATTAGTCGAATAGATCCATTTCTCCAGATCATTCGATAGCATCAGGTATCACGCCTTATCCCAATATAATCGTTGATTTGTTTGTCAAATGATTATCTATTTTTTAGCTGGCTGAATTTAATTTGTTTGTCTTACGATTATCTATTTTTAATTTCTATTATTGCTAGAATTCATGCTATGCTACGTCTTGCATTGTACTCCAGCTTCCATAGTTTCTGCAATACTCAATTACTGGAAGTTTCTTCATTTACTGCATATAGTTTCATATTATATTATTGTGCCGCATGACTCGCTCTTCCATTACGATCCAATGTAACAAATTATCAACAGTTCTGGGCCTGCAGATAAAATGCCTCAATCCAACAAATACGGTGAACCGTCACAGGCCAGAAAACGATCAGGGCGTACTAGGGCACCCAATTGGACCGATTCTCTTGACTCGATATTTGTGACCCTGATGAGGCAAGAGAATGATGATGGAAACTGTCACAATGGTACTTTCTCACAAGATACATGGAAGAAAATTACCAAATTGTTCAATGAACGGAGAAATCTGTCGTTCACATTTACAAACCTGAAGAATCGCTTAAAGGTTCTGAAGAAGACCTTCAATTTATATTATAACCTAGCTAACCGTTCAGGTTGGGGATGGGATCCTGCACTTAAACTACCCACATGCGGTGACGAACATATGTGGGAGGAGATCATCTCGGTAAGTGGTAGATTTTTATTATATCGAATCTTACTTCGGCTGATTTTTCGATATATTAAAACAATTACGACAACAAATTTGCTAACAGGTTAACAAGGACTACGCTCGAATCAAGGGTAAGTCCTTCCCTGTATACGATGATATAGACATTTTATTTTCAAAGAATACTGCCACTGGTAGACGGAGGGATACATCTGCTATTCCAGAGGAAGTATCCGACAATGATACCTCGGACGACGAGGTCGAACGGATGAACCTTAAGGACATAGACTTCTGGCCCCCAACATGAAAAAGTGCAGGACTCTCTTTCTCATCATCCAGTCATTTCGAACACTTAATTGATGAAGTCTCCCCAAACAGCTCGAGCACATGTGTTGGCCCAGGTGGCAACCCAAGAGGGGGGGGGGGGGGGTGAATTGGGTTCTTAAAAATTTAACCTTTTAAAAACTATGTGCTTTGGAATATATAAGATTAAGTGCATGATAAATATTAAGCACAAATAAAGAGATAGAGTGAGAGAGTCAAACACAGCAAATACAAGAATTTTATAGTGGTTCGGTGTATCCAACACCTACGTCCACTCCCAAGTATCTCTTGGGTCCACACTATAATCTACTTGATTACAGTCAAGTTGTTTTACAAGCTCACAACTCAAAACTTGTTGTTTCCCCCGGGATCACAACGAACCCAGCTGATTTTTCGGGCTCACTAGCACGAAACCCAAACCCAAGCTAATCTAGCTTGTTCCCGAGGTAAACTACCTCAACTAATTCAATCCCCCTGATTGAATTAGTAAACACCAAATTAATTTAAGGTTTACAACAATGCAAAGCTCCTTAAATGAGCAAATAAGCAATATAAGTAAACAAAGATTTAGAAAAGCTGTTTGAAGCAAATTTGATGTGAGCTTTTCTTCTTTTCCTCTTCTCTTTGAAATGTTGAATCAGGCCTCAGCTCAGATTCTTCACAAAGATTGCAGTTGAGAAGTTGAAAAAATCAGGGCTTTTGCTCTCTTTTTCTTCACTTGGAAAATCCTTCGATTTTGAACTTGAATCACTTGGATTTCTCTTGAATCTCTCTTCAGAAGATAGACGTGGATTCGGAGATTTCTCTTTGAAAATTTCTCTCTCCTTTTTTTTGGTTTTTCTTTTTATTTTTCTGTCCCATTTAACCGGACGGTTTCCCTCTTTTTATAGAACTCTCAATCCAGGTTTTAGGAAAATATAGCCGTTGGAGATGTTTGGATTCTTCTACACACAAAGAAAATAGCCGTTAGAGGTTAGGTGAAAAGAAATCTTACCGTTGAAGTACGTTCTGACGGATAAAAAATCCGTTCATGACAGGTTGGAGTCGGCTCCAACTTTTCAGGTGTCGGCTCCAAGTCGGGTGTTCAAAAATAGTAAAGAAAAAGTTGTTGGAGAGTCGGCTCCAAAAAAGGTAAGTGTTGGCTCGTCGCTTTCGGGAGTCGGCTCCGGAAAACTATAAGTGTCGGCTCCAGAATGGTCCATAAATACGCTCTCTGTTCTCAGGTTAGAGTCGGCTCAGAAACTCAGGTATCGGCTTCCAAAATCTTGGGTGTTGGCTCCCGAATTCTAGGTGTCGGCTCCAAAAACTTTCTGATACGCCTTGGGGTCGGCTCCTTACCATTTGGGTGTCGACTCCAGGCTCTAAACTTTGAAATTTCTTTTAAAACATTGATTCAAAACATGTTTCTTTATCCTTTTGATTGATCAAACATTTTAAATCCCTGAAACACTTGTTAAATCAATTAGAAACAAAATGAATATACTCATGTCTTTTATTAATCATCAAAATCAATAATTGGGTCAACAATCTCCCCCTTTTTGATGATTATAAAAATTGAGTATATGCATGAGTAAACACTAAGATTTTCACTTCAAATTTCTCAAATATTTATTCCTCACAGGTAAGCTCCCCCTGAATGAGGTAGCTCCCCCTATGATACTCAATTTAACATCTGTTCTTCCTTTTAACAGTAAACTTTTAATGTTTGATACCAATTAAACAATTATATCTATTGTAACATCTATTCATCCTTTCAATGCATATATAGAATTGAAAATACAATTGCTTCTCCTTATGTGCAATTAATTAGATACCAATAAATTAAGCTTATTTGATCCAATGCATATAAAAGCTAAATACTTCTCATTTTATACTTCTCCCCTTTTTTTTTACTTTCAATGCATATACTATTATCAAATACTTTTACTTCTCCCCTTTTTTGTAATCAACAAAAAGGTCAAAAAGTTTCAAGTGAAATGACAAAATTGATAGTTACTTCAAAGATCAAATGATTCATTAAGTATCAAATAAGTTCATTACATCAAAAAGTCGAACATTACATTATTTTGCAAAAAGAAACTTCATTGCATTAAAACTTCAAACTAAACTTCATTACATCAGAATAGTAAATCAACATCAAACTGGACTAAACATTAGCTTTTAATAACATCAAAGAAACTTCATTACAAGATAATCAAAAATTAGTTCTAATGCGTCTTTGCAGTTCTTCTACTATTCTTGCCATTCCTTCACTCTGAGTCTTGACAAAAGCCTTCAGTCTTTCATCAACAAATATACATGCAGATGTAATCTTATCCTGAAGCTCAGCATTACATTTGAATAAGTCTCTGAGTCTCCACCAATGTCTTTAAGTTCATCAAAAATGTTCTTGAGATCATTCTTTAAGGATTCAGCGGAGGCTCCAAGTGTAGATTCAATTATTCTAACTCTTTCATCCAAAGAATAGAGAGTCTCTTCAAGTTCATGAACTAGCTATCTAACTCAGATTTCATCTCTTCCTTGTGAATAGCAAAATACCTCTAAGTTGTTCTAACTGAGTATCTGAAAAACCAACAGATGAATGATCAAAAGCAGAAGGAACTGGTGGAGCTGGAGGTACATCCTGACTGGGCTCTGGTGAGCTGTGTCTCACAGATGGTCCTGCCTCAAAAGCACATTAGTCTCAGCAACCCTATCCCAGTATGACCTTTTCTCTCCATTTACCATCTACTTTTACAAATCCCATCCTGTGCAAGTGGCTAAGTGTAGTAGTCAGTGTGCCTTAGGTTCTTCAAAGGCTCATTTTAGAAATAGCTACTCCTTGACTCCTAAAAACCAAGGTTAGGATCATTCCATAAGGTAGTGAAGATCTCTTCTTGCCCCCAGCCTCAGCCATATACCATATCATCATCCCAGCAAGATTTATAGGCTGACCCGTCAAGATACTATCCATAACAACAATGTCTCGCTCTGAGACATACTCAAAACGGCCAGTCTTGAGAAATAGAATTCTACTGCATATGTTATGTAACAGCCTAAGCTCAAGTGGCAATTGGTTTGCCCTAACCTCTTCAAATTCAGTTATTTCTCTCCTAACATCCTTGATAAAGCAGCTGATCTCTCACTATGAATATTTGCAACAAATCCAGTGACAGGAATACTTAACAGATTTCCTAAAATTTGGAAAGTAAGATGAATTCTCTTTCCTCTAACAGAACTAACAATCCCACCATCTCCTCTAGCTAAATTCAGATAAAATTCTTTAACAAGTGCTGGATAAGTAGGTACATCCAAAGAGCAACTTTATCCCAACCGAGTTCTTTAATTTGTCTTCCAATGTCAAAACCTTCGGCATCAAAGAAATCAAAATCAACTTTTCTACCCATGGTAATAACTCGCCCAGCTAGAGTATCTACCTGTGAGATGAGGGGCCAGGATTATCTGATGGTGTAGAAGAAGAATCATCACTCGGAGTGGGTTCACGGACGGACGTCTTGCCGTACGCTTCCTCGTAGCAACGGAGCATCAAAGACCGATCCCCTATGCTTAGGTGCCATAGAAATCTTAGGGAATGATTGATTTGGGGAGTATTTGGCTTTGGGAGGTTTTGAGAGGGTTTGGAAGATTTGGAAAGGGTTTGGAGAAGATAGAAATCGCGAAGGTGTCGACTCTGCCCTAATAAAGTCAATTTGGGACCACCAGGTGTCGACTCCCGCAAAGTCGGGTGTCGACTCCAAGTCGCTAACACAGTTAGCGCTCAACTGGAGTCGGCTCCACTTAAGCGGGTGTCGGCTCCAAGGTCAAGGACCGAGAGCGACACAGAAGAGGTGTCGACTCCTCAAATTGAGGTGTCGACTCCACTGACAGTTTCAGAGAAAAATAAATGAGTTTCAAACAGCCGAAACTTGTCAAAATAAAATCAATAAATTTTTGAAAAAATCTTTGGAATGTGGAGAATCAGATTGCTCAAATGACTAGATAAATTGTCCTTAAAATTATGAAAGGAATCTCAAGAAATTGATAGAAGTCTAGATAGTCATTCCTTAAGGGTTTCAAAATCATTCCAAAGGATCACAAATTCCTAATTCACCTCTAAGATAACAAAATCTCTCTTCACTCAAGGGTTTTGTAAATATGTCAGCTAATTGTTCTTCAGTATTAACATAATCAAGGCAAATTTTATTGTTAGCTACATGTTCTCTTATAAAATGATATCTAATTTCAATGTGTTTAGTTCTTGAATGTTGATTGGATTCTTAGTTAAATTTATTGCACTTGTATTATCACATCTAATAGGAGTTTTATCGAGTGTTATGCCATAATCTTCAAGTTGTCGCTTAATCCAAAGGATTTGAGCACAGCAACTTCCAGCTGCAACATATTCTGCTTCAGCAGTGGATAATGCAACCGAATTTTGCTTTTTGCTAAACCAAGAGATTAAGTTACTTCCTAAGAATTGACATGCACCACTTGTACTTTTTCTATCTAGTTTACATCCAGCATAGTCAGAGTCAGAATATGCAATTAAGTTTAGTGTTGAGTCTCTAGAATACCATAATCCTACATTTTTAGTTCCACTTAGATATCTTAAAATTCTTTTCACTGCAATTAAGTGAGATTCTTTAGGTTCTGATTGAAATCTAGCACATAGACAAACAACAAACATGATATCTGGTCTACTAGCTGTTAAGTAAAGTAGAGATCCGATCATACCTCTATAGTATTTTTGATCTACCTTCTTACCATCTTCATCTTTGTCTAATTTGCATGAAGGACTCATAGGTGTTCCAAGGGGTTTGATTGACTCCATTCCAAACTTCTTGAGAAGTTCCTTTGTGTACTTTGCTTGGTTGATGAAAATCCCCTCTTTGCTTTGCTTGATTTGAAGTCCTAGGAAGAAGTTGAGTTCTTCCATCATGCTCATTTCGAATTCACCCTGCATTAACTTAGCAAATTCTTGACACAAGAGATTGTTAGTAGCACCGAATACAATATCATCTACATATATTTGTACTACTAATAAATCTTTGTCTTTTCTTTTCAAAAATAAGGTTTTGTCTACATTTCCTCTAGTAAAATCATTTTCAATCAGAAATTTGCTTAACCTATCATACCAAGCTCTAGGTGCTTGTTTTAAACCATATAGTGCTTTGTGCAATTTAAAAACATGATTTGAAAATTCATGATCTTCAAAACCAGGTGGTTGTTCCATAAATACTTCCTCATTTATAAAACCATTTAAAAATGCACTTTTAACATCCATTTGAAATAAATTTATGTTCATATGACATGCAAATGCAAGTAGTAATCTAATTGCTTCTAATCTAGCTACAGGTGCAAAAGTTTCATCAAAATCAATTCCTTCTTCTTGATTATATCCTTTTGCAACTAATCTAGCTTTATTTCTAATTACTATGCCATTTTCATCCAATTTATTTCTAAATACCCATTTAGATCCTATAACTGAATGACCTTTAGGTCTATCAACTAAGGACCATACATTATTCCTAGTGAATTGATTTAATTCTTCTTGCATAGCTAGCATCCAATTACTATCTTTTTCAGCTTCTTCAATAGTTTTAGGTTCAATTTGAGATACAAATGCAAGATGATTATTGATATTCCTCATAGATGATCTAGTTCTTACTCCTTGAGATGGATCACCTATAATCAATTCCTTTGGATGACCATAGGCATATCTCCAATCTCTAGGAAGATCTACTTCATTATGATTAGTATCAATATCATCAATCCTAGGTGAATCATCATCTTTAGCTTCTTGTTCATGATCTGAAGATACATCTATATTTAATTTTTCAATATCTCTTTCTAGTATATTTGTATCTTCCTCATCATCAAATTTTTCTGAACTTGATGCTAAAGACTCATCAAAAATACATGAATAGATTCTTCTACAATTAGGGATTTCTTATTAATACTCTATAGGCTTTACTAGTTGTTGAATATCCTAAGAAAATGCCTTCATCAGATTTTGCATCAAATTTACCAAGATTATCTTTACCATTATTATGAATAAAAATTTACAACCAAATACATGAAAATAACCTATCTTTGGTTTTCTATTATTCCATAATTCATAAGGTGTTTTCTTAAGGATTGGCCTAATTAGGGCTCTATTAAGAATGTAACATGCCGTGTTTATAGCTTCCGCCCAAAAGTACTTTGGTAGGTTGCTTTCACATAGCATGGTACGGGCCATGTCTTCTAAAGTCCTATTTTTCTTTCTACAACTCCATTTTGTTGTGGTGTCCTAGGTGCAGAAAAATTATGATGAATGCCATGTTCTGTGCAGAAATTTTCAAATAAGTGATTTTCAAATTCAGTGCCATGATCACTTCTAAGAGACACTATGGTGTTGTTTTTCTCATTAGTGACTTTCTTGAAGAATTTCAGAAATATTGAGAAAGTCTCATCCTTATGAGCCAGAAATAATACCCAAGTGTATCTAGAATAATCATCTACTATCACAAGACCATATTTCTTTCCTCCTAGACTAGTGGTTCTAGTAGGTCCAAAAAGGTCCATGTGAAGTAGCTCCAATGGCCTAGAAGTGGAAACTACATTTTTTGATTTGAAAGAATTTCTAGTTTGTTTTCCAATTGACATGCATCACAAATTCTGTTATTTTCAAAATCTAGCTTTGGAAGATCCTTTAACTAAATCCATTTTAATTAATTTTGAAATTAGGTGTGTGCTTGCATGACCTAATCTACGATGCCATAACCATCCAATCTCATTTTCATTAGCATTGTTAGCTACTAAGCAATGATTACTAGTAGACAAATTGTCTAAATCAATTAAGTATACATTGCCATTTCTATTACCAACAAATACAATGCTATTGTCAATGGGATTAGAAACAGTGCAGATAGAAGCTTCAAATGAAACTTTGAAACCTTTATCACACAATTGGCTAATACTAATTAAATTATGTTTTAAGCCATCTACATATAAAATTTTCTATAAAAGTAAAGGGAGTTATCTGAATTTTACCAAATCCCATAATTTGGCCTTTACCATTGTCTCCAAATGTACAACTCCTCCTCTTTATCTTCAAGGGTGATGAATTGCTCCTTGTCACCCGTCATGTGCCTTGAGCAGCCACTATCAAGATACCACTTTTGTTTTGATCTTTTGGCCGCAAGACACTCCTGCAAGGTAATCAAACTTTATGTTTAGGTACCCAAGCTTTCTTGGGTCCTTCATGGTTAGTAGCAACAAAATTGTTCCTTTCGGAACCCATATTTTCTTTCCTTTAATACTTAAATTCTTATTAAGTTTTCTAAGATTACATTCATAGCTTTATGTCCTTTTTGTTACAATAATAACATGAAACATCATTCTTATCCTGTTCTTTTCTAAAAAAGTTTTTAACAACTTTTGTTTCTTATTAGGTCTATAACCTAATCCAGCTTTATCAAATATGCTCTTTGATTACTTAATAACAAATTAAGTTTTTCAGAGCTATATGTAAATTTATCAACTATATTTTTATCAACTTCTTTCTTTAATTAACATTTTCATTAGAAATTAATTCTTTTCTTTTAGCAAATTTTCATTTTCAGATTTTAGTTTTTCAATTTCATGAGTTAGTTTATCTTCTCTTTGGCAAGATTTAAATTATCATTTTTCAAAGATTTGTTCTTCTTTTTCAAAACTTTAAAATCACTAACTAACTTCATTAAATGCATCATATAATTCTTCAAAAGTAAAATCATCACAAGGTGTTTCAGAACTTACCTCATTGTCGTCGTTTGCCATAAAGCAAATGTTGGCAACTTCTTTTGTTCTCCTCGGATGAGGATTCATCGCTTTCACTCCATGTTGCAACATATGCCTTTTTCTTCTTCTTGTGTCTTTTTCAGTTGAGGACAATCATATCTAAAGTGCCCCGGTTTCTTACATTCATAACATATGAAGGGGTCTTTCTCTTTTTCTTGTCCTTGTCCTTCTCTTTTTCTTTTTCTCTTCCATTTTTGTTCCATATCTCTTCTTATGGAAGGGTCTCTTCTTTGCATAAATTTCTTAAATTTTCTTGCAAGAAGAGCTGTCTCATCATCTTCCTCTTCTTCAGCTTTCTCTTTTCTGCAGCTTTAAGAGCTATGTTTTCTTCTTTTTGACTTCCTCCTCTTGATGTTGTTTCATGGTTAGCTCATGAGTCATCAATGATCCAAGTAGCTCCTCCAAAGGGTAAGGTGTTGAGGTCCTTGGCTTCTTGGATTGCAGTCACCTTTGCTTCCCATGTCCTTGGAAGAGACCTAAGAATTTTACGAACAATTCAGAGTTAGTATAGGTTTTTCCAAGACTTTTTAAACCATTCACAATATCAGTAAATCTAGTGTACATGCATGTGATAGTTTCAGTTTGTTCCATGCTAAACAATTCATATTTATGCAATATTTATTTTAGATTCTTTTACTTGATTAGTACCCTCATGGGTAACTTCTAATCTATCCCAAATTTCTTTTACGAAATACATGTAGAAATTCTATTAAATTCATTAGCATCTAAGAACAATATAAAACATTCATGGCTTTAGCATTGAGCTGAGCCATTTTCCTATCATTATCATTCCAATCCCTTTCGGGTTTAGGAACTATTGAACCATCTACCAAGTGTGTGGGTGTACTAGGTCCATTAGTGATTACACCCACAATTCATAATCAAAGCTTGAATAAAAATCCTCATTCTAGCTTTCCAATAAGAATAATTGGAACCATTAAATAAGGAGGTCTATTCGTAGAATGACCTTCAGCAAATGAAGATCCAGCTTGAGCTGCCATTTGGATCTTTAGCTCTTGATCGTGTGATCAAATTCTAATGAGCACTTGCTCTGATACCAATTGTTGGCCCAGATGGCAACCCAAGAGGGGGGGGGGGTGAATTGGGTTCTTAAAAATTTAACCTTTTAAAAACTATGTGCTTTAATTAAAGATTAAGTGCAGGATAAATATTAAGCACAAATAAAGAGATAGAGAGTCAAAATGCACGATAAACACAAGGATTTTATAGTGGTTCGGTGTATCCAACACCTACGTCCACTCCCAAGTATCACTTGGGTCCACACTATAATCTACTTGATTACAGCCGAGTTGTTTTACAAGCTCACAACTCAAAACTTGTTGTTTCCCCGGGATCACAACGAACCCAGCCGGTTTTCCGGGCTCACCAGCACAAAACCCAAACCCAAGCTAATCTAGCTTGACCCGAGGTAAACTACCTCCACTAATTCAATCCCCTGATTGAATTAGCCAACACAAATTAAGAAGTTTACAACAATTCAAAGCTCCTTAGTGAGCAAATATTCAATATAAGTAAACAAAGTTTAGAAAAGCCTGTTTGAAGCGAATTTGATTTGAGCTTTTCTTCTTTTCTTCTTTTCTCTTCTCCTTTGAAATGTTGAATCAAGCCTCAGCTCAGATTCTTCACAAAGATTGCAGTTGAGAAGTTGGGAAAAAGGCTTTTGCTCTCTTTTTCTTCACTTGGAAAATCCTTCGATTTTGAACTTGAATCACTTGGATTTCTCTTTGAATCTCTCTTCAGAAGATAGAGTGGATTCAGATTTTCTTTTTGAAAATTTCTCTCTCCTTTTTTTTTGGTTTTTTTTTATTTTTCTCGTCCTTTTCAAACGGTTTCCCCCTTTTTATAGATTCTTAATCCATTTTAGGTGAGAAATATAGCCGTTGGAGATGTTTGGATTCTTCTGCACACAAAGAAAATAGCTGTTAGAGGTTAGGTGAAAAGAAATATTACCGTTAGTACGTTCTGACAATAAAAATCATTCCTGACAGGTTGGAGTCGGCTCCAACTTTTCAGGTGTCGGCTCCAAGTCGGGTGTTCAAAAATAGTAAAAAAAGTTGTTGGGGAGTCGGCTTCGAAAAAGGTAAGTGTCGCTCGTCGCTTTCGGGAGTCGGCTCCAAAAAACTGTAAGTGTCGGCTCCAGAATGGTCCATAAAATACGCTCTCTATTCTCTGGTTAGAGTCGGCTCCAGAAACTCAGGTGTCGGCTCCCAAATCTGGTGTCGGCTCCGAATTCTAGGTGTCGGCTCCAGAAACTAAAGCAGAATGCACTTCTCTGTATCTCATGTTGGAGTCGGCTCTAAAACCTTGGGTGTCGACTCTGGACCGTGCCAAAATCCCAGAAACTTTCTGATACGCCTTGGGGTCGGCTCCTTACCATTTGGGTGTCGACTCAGGCTCTGAACTTTGAAAATTTCTTTTAAAACATTGATTCAAAAATGTTTCTTTATCCTTTTGATTGATCAAATATTTTAAATCCTGAAACACTTGTTAAATCAATTAGAAACAAATGAATATACTCATGTCTTTTATTAATCATCAAAATCAATAATTGGGTCAACAACATATGCCTCGACCCAACCAACGGATTGTTCCTTAGATCCAGGATTGTCTACTAGTAGTGGAAAGAGGAAACGATCATCAACCGTAACTCCTACAGCACGTAACATTAAGTGCACAACTGAAGCTGCTAATGCCTTTATCGAATTGGTGGAATAAGGTAAAAAGAGGTTGAAAATTGCTAATAAGATCCTAAGGAGAGAGCAGCTTGCCCATCCAACTGTGTACTCAATTGATGAATGCATGCGGAAGTTAGAGAGTCTTCCAGGGATTACACCTGAATGTATTCTTGTTGTGGGGGACAGTTTAAAAATTGAGATTAATACGTGGTTCCTTATACATTATGAAGGCTCACTACTTGAAGCGTGGCTTAAAAGACAAATGACAGAGTTCTACCGCGTATCACCTTCAGCGGGAGTACCATTTGGAAGTTTTGCAGTTGCGCCTACGTTCTTTATGCCTCATATGCATGGTGTCCATCAGGATGGCCCATCTGTATTTGTGCCTCCCCCTATGCATGCTTCCACTCGAAGTGGACACATTTCATTCATACAGCCATTATTCAGGCCAAGCAGTGACAACAGCAGTTCCCAGGGTCCGACCCAATCTTTGCTGTCAGTGCGCAAGAATCTGTTTGTACCACACCTACATCTTCGATGCATGACATCGACTTTTTCTGTGATCGTTGGACATGACATATATTTGCTTGCATCATATTAGTTATAGAATGATATGTAGTGGTTTATGTTGCTTATATATATGTCATTTTGGTGTAGACGATAATGTATTCTGTTATTACGTAGCAACGTTTGTTACTGTACTCTGTCTTCATTTATTGCAATCAACAAGTACTTATGCATATGGTTTATCATTAACTACTACCATTTTCTTTTAGATGGACCTATTTCATGATGTCATGGCATGTTTAATAGATGAGGACAACTACTGGCAAGATGTCCTAACTGTCCTTATAAGTAATGAGTTCATTTCTTTACCCAATTATAATGTTATTTCAAAGTTTCCATGCCGAACTCGTCCATTCTCGGGTCACGAAATTGTTGCTGATATTTTGAGTGGACATCCAAATAGAGGTTATGATCACTTTAGGATAACAAATACTATGTTCTTCAAGCTGCAAGACTTGCTTGTCTCGCGAGGGTTCGTAAGTAGCACACGAAACGTATCGATACAGGAGCAACTAGCAATTTTTCTTTACAGCATAGGCCATGGTGTTAGTAATAGAGCATTGGCTGAAACCTTCCAGCACTCAGGGGAGACAATATCTCGACACTTTAACGACATACTGAAAGTAATTTGTTTGCTTAAGCATGAATTTATCGTTCAACCTCATCAGGAGATGGCCATTCACCCACGGATCCATGGTAACAAACATTTGCATCCTCACTTCATGGTAGGTTTGGACACGAGTAAATGGATTTAATTTTTTTTTCAATCTTCTCATTACCAGGTCCTTGATATATATGCTTCCATTACAGAATGTTGTTGGAGCAATCGATGGCACACATATACCTGCAACGATCAGGAAAGAAAACAACCATGGTTTCGTAATCGAAAGGGCACCATTTCTCAAAATATCATGGCTACAGTCTCCTTTGATCACTCCTTCCTTTTCGTGTGTACTGGTTGGAAGGGATCTGCAGCCGACATGAGAGTCCTACGTTGGTGTGTCGAGTCTGGAGGACTCGTTGTACCGGAAGGTATTTGCATATAACAACATACTTGAATGACTAAATTTTAAGCATTTTTTACTGAGGGAATACGTCAAGGCATTGTTGTCCTGTACAGAAAAATTCTATCTTGTTGACTCAGGATATGGCAATACAAATAAGTTTCTTGCCCCATATCGGGGTAATAGGTACCACCTTAGTACCTTCAACAATCCTAGGGCTCGCCGATATAACAATTGTCGAGACTTATACAACCATCGACATGCTCAACTCAGAAATTGCGTTAAGAGGCCTTTGGAATTCTTAAAAAGCGATTTAAGGTTCTAAGAAGTGCCATTCCATTTCCCTTCAAGGTTCAGAAGCGTATTGTTATGGCTTGCTGCGTAATACACAACTTCATTCGACGCAGCCAAGGCAATGACAAATACTTCAACATATCTACTGAACCGTTGCTAGCTGATCATGATGACGATGTCGATCCTTATCTCAGTATAAGGGATGACGAATCACGAAGAGGCGATCAACTATGCAATTCCATAGCTGAGAGGCTTTGGGATGCTCATCATACGCAAGTAAGTGTACGATGCTTCGTTTGAGTACGATCGCTCCATGCTCATAGTTAATTTTAAAGTTACTATGTCGACCATGATTGACTTTATAATTAGTGCTATGCATTATTTCATTTGAGTTTCACATTGTATCCCCGTAATGCAGGAAATCAGGTGCTTGCTCCTGAGACTTAGTAATGCCTGCCCAAAGTTATTATATAGTTTTCGTGGGCCATAGACAAGGGTTTATGATTCATGGCCTGAGTGTCAGCGTGAGGTTAGTGGGTTCAAGCATGCCTTGTACAAGAAGTTTAAATGTAGACAAGAGGCAATTGATGCATTTCAAAATTACCGTAAACCTTCCGACCATCAATATATCAAAAATTTTACTGAAATGGAATATCTATGAGAAAAAAAGGATGAAGAGATGGCCAGGACTGTGGGAGCACATAAAAACAATTATATTGCTTTTCGTATCCTTTCTTGTAATCTTCCTCTTGGGTTTCTGTTTGGGTAGGCTACGTTGATGCTTCGATATTGTAATATCCTATTGACTGTCGATACTGATGTTTCGCAATGATTTGTGATGGGCAGAGTACTTTATTACGTTGACATGTTATGCCACTACTGCTATTGTTCTATAATTTGTTATGCTGAGATAATAGTAGGCAGACTTTCACATGTTTAAAGTAACATTCTCTTATATTGAAGTTATGATTATATTTCATTGAATTGGAAAACTAAATGGGTTTTTTAAAATGATTCCAGTGCCATTAAACTTTCCTACGAATATTTGGTTGACCTAGTTGATATCGAAGCGTCGACTGTGAATTCATGACTTGGACAACATTTATAAATGCAACTGTTGTGAAGCATCACAGTCAGGTGCTCTATCAACGATAAGGGCCATGATGTCTGGCAGACACATAGCATTTCCTGAATTGGATGCATGCAAAATGTGACCGTCAGGAAATACCTGCTGAAACTGCCTTCCCGAGCCCACTGAAGATAGAATCCATATTTTGAAAATGGATTATGTCGGTAATTTGCCTGAACAATGATGAAATTATATTTAGATTACATCAACTGTAAATTGTTTTCATGGCATTTTTGAACTATGATTTCTGAAATTTTGATGCCATTTTTGGAATTTTTCTCATGCCGTGACATATAGGTTGTGATGTGGTCTGTTCGATTCTTCTTTTGAATTGTCTGGGGGTATTTTCATTGCATTTTTCAACTGTTTTTGGGTCTGCAGTAGGCATCAGAAGTTGGTTTTTTCATGATGAAATGTAAATCCAATGTTCTGAGTTCAGGACTTGATACAAATAAATTAAGAATTTCGAGTACACTTCATTGCTTCATGGTTGCGTATGTGAAGTGTCGGCTGTTAACTCATGACTTGGAGGGCATTTCAAAAATGCAACCGTTGTAAGTAACACAGTCTGACATGACACATATGCCGAGGGCAATGTCTTGGAGTATGCTGCATTGCATGACAAATTCTAAGCAGAATCAGTGGTTCATCAACAAAACCGACAATTGAAGAACTATTTGATTCTAGTATTGAATGGTCTGGGGGCATTTTAATGGATTTGTTGAACTATGTCTTTTGGTTGTCCCTTTGCATATTTGAAATCTGTTATTGGGAACTTTCGTGGCATTTTTTAACGTAGTTTCAACGGGACATCAACCTTCTGAGGTTGTCTGATTGTTTCTCGTCTTTAATTGTCTGTTCAAGGTATTTTCCTGGTATTTCTGAGTTGGTGTGTTTTTGGGTATTTTCTTAGCAATTGTGAACTGGGTTTTTTGGGCATGTTCTTTTCAATTTTGACCTTTGCTTCAGGCCGTGCCATATATCTTGTGAGGTGCTCTGTTTGATTATAGTAATGAAATGTCTGGGGGTATTTTAAGGTAGTTTTCATCCATTGTTATTTGGTATTTTCTTAGCATTTTGGATCTGGATTTTTTGGGTATCTTCATGGCATTTTCGATCGCTGTTTCAGGCTGTGACATTAAGCTTTTGAGGTTGTCTTGTTGTTTCTGTTATTCAATTGTGTGTGTGGGGGGGGGGGGGGGGGGGGGGGGGGGGGATTTTCATGGATTTGTTTAACTGTTCCATTGGAAGTTCGCTTGCAATGTTGTTATGTGTTTTTGGGAACTTTCGTGGCATTCCTGCACTTTGTTTCATGCCGTGACATGAACCTTCAGATGTGCTCTATTTGTTTCTGCTATAGAATTATCTGTTCAAGGTAATTTCTTGAAATTTCTCACGTGGGTTTGTGGGTATTTTCTTAGCAATTGTGAACTGTGTTTTCTGGGCATTTTCTTTTAAAATTTTGACCTTTGTTTTAGGCCATGACATATCTCTTGGGAGGTGCTCCGTTTGATTGTAGTAAGGCCAGGTCTGGGGTTATTTTCATGCCACTTTTCATATGTGTTATTTGGTATTTTCTTAGCATTTTGGATTTGGGTTTTTGGATATCTTCATGGCATTTTTCGATCACTATTTCAGGCCATGATATTAAGCTTGTGAGGTTGTCTGGTTGTTTCTGTTATTGAATTGTCAGGGGGGATTTTCATGGATTTGTTGAACTATGCCATTGGTAGTTCACTTGCATTGTTGTGATGTGTTATTGGGTACTTTCCTGGCATTCCTGACATTTGTTTCAGGCCATGACATCTCCCTTCTGAGGTGCTCTATGTGTTTTGCTACTGAATTGTCTGATCAAGGTAATTTCCTGGAATTTCTCACGTGTGTTTGTCGGTTTCTTTCTTAGCAACTGAGAACTGTGCCTTTTGGGCATCTTCTTTTCAATTTCTGACCTTTGTTTCAGGCCGTGACATATGTCTTGGGAGGTGCTCCGTTTCTTTGTAGTAAAGAAAAGTCTAGGGGTATTTTCATGGCATTTTTCATCTGCATTTTTTGGTCTTTTCTTAGCATTTAGATCTGGGTTTTTGGGTATCCTCATGGCATTATTTGATCTTTGTTTCAGGCCGTGACATTAAGCTTATGAGGCCGTCTGTTTGTTTCTGTTATTTAATTGTCTGGGGGCAATTTCATGGATTTGTTCAACTGTGGATTTTGGTAGTTCCTTTGCCATTTTGGAATTGTGGTTTTGGGTAGAATCGTAGCATTTTTGAACATTCATTTCAGGCCGTGACCTGAACCATGCTGATAATGTTTTCCTTCTCCTAAGCTTTGCTACTCCTAATTTTACTTACCTGCTGAAGCCTATTTCTGGTCCTTCACCAATGATCATCACCCTTCTGCATGCTACCTGATAAAACTGTTTTGTATCGTGCTTTGCCTCCAAATTGGGATTAGTAGTTTACCTGGAATTGGCCCATGTTGGGAGAATAGAACTCAGGCTTGCAATTGTTTTAAGTAACCCATGTTGATATTGTAGACTTCATAATATTTTCATGAATTGTAACAGGTTCGCATATGTTGACTTTTGGTGGTTGCAGTGCCATCGATATGGAGAACTAATAATGCCTGGATTTGACAAGTAAATCAATGTCCCTATATTGCAACTGGGTAATGAGGGAAGGTAATTTGAACAATGATGAAATTGGATTTAGAATCAATCATCCATTAAATTTGGAGGCAACTATGTCGTATTGTTAACAATTTTAAGGTCATTAGTTATTTTTCTTTGAAGATTTGGTCTGTTTCTTCTACTTTTCTCTTCAGATTTTAAAACTGAACTGGTTTAATATTTGAATCGATCCCATCTGTATTTCATCACAGTTGATATATTGACTGTCAGTTGGTTGTTAAGGTAGCCTGCCTTGTGCTGTTTGTCTACTTTGATTTTGAATTTAATTTATGACCTAATACGGCTATGGTTTCAAAGTTGTCTCTTATGGATGATTATACTGGATTCACGGCTATTTATCGTACTCATATGATGAAAAATAAATCCTATGTTCTGAGTTCAGGATTTTGAAGGGAATTAATGATTTCATGGGACGAATTCCAGTATGTATTGCTGACATTGGAGGTTAGAATTCAGTGGATGCATTGTAGATAAGTTGCAGTTTGGCACTCTATCTTATATCTATATTACCACTAACTTGCAGGTAAGTGCTTGGTCCGGTAGTATTGTAACGTTTTTTTGCTTAAGTATGAAACTCTCCTTCCAGGTAAAATTCATAGCAGAATCATTTTGACATTATATTGTTATTGTTTTGCATGTTGTGTGCTTTGAGTCATTGAGTTTTGCCTTTTCGTAATCCTCACTGAAACGTATCACATCATTTGAACATATGAATTATGCAAGTATAAATTTCTGAAGGGGGCTTTTTAATTCGCAGATATGGAGACGATTGTTGACGCATTGATGGGACCAACTGATCTGTCGAATTGATGGGCACTAGGAGAAATGATTAATCGAACAAATAGAAGTGCTCTATGACGCTATTCATAGTGGTATCGTATCTTTTGTATATGCTATCGTTTGGAACATTGGTGATAGAGATTGAGTCTGAAAACATGCATTTGCATATAATTAGAGTGCTATTGTTTTTCTTCACTTGAAGAGCAATAAACTGATGTCATTTATATGTAGATTTTGTGTAATATGAACTCCTATTCCTATTGAGGATGTCTAATAAAACCTGGGGTCTGATATCTTCAGTTTCAATTGTAAGATGACTTTGAAATCTTGTAATTAGATGATTGTTGGTCCCATAATTGAGCTCGCTTGGTGTATAGATCATCTTCTTTCAAAATCTGCTCATTAATGTAACATAGAGGATGTTAATAATGGAGTTGTTATGATGTTTGATACATTTGCCTACAAGCGTTGACGCCATGTTGCCCGGCTTATACCTTTTTTTAATCAAAAAACTGGAAACTCCTTTGATTGGAAATATATATAATGGTTTGAGATTCTAAAATTTTAAGTGTCATTCCCATTTATTTCATTATAAACTTTTGGATTTGTTGGATTGTACGTTAAGGTCGAAGCCCCCTATGCTTTTGGAAGGTGCCAGGTACATTCATAGATAAAAAAATAATCCAAACGCTGCGTAATTATTTAGAGAAATAAATAATTTAATTTCCTATTTTAATTATAAGTATAATGCAATATATAATTAAATAAATTTATTTTAAATAAAGTTAAACTTTTATTAATTTATTATCTCAAATTTAATAATAAATTTTTTTAAGTTAACTCTTAATTTTTAATATTTTTATAAAATTATTTTTACATCTAACGATTATTATATTATTTAAAGGAAAAAAGTTGATTAAATATTGATTTAAATGGAATTTTTTCTTCTCATGGACAAGGGGTAAGTTTGGGATTACCAAAAAATTCATCAGATATTCCAAGTGGAATAGAGGCTTATTCTCATGTCATCCAAACAATATTTGGAATAACATTGCATTAATTGCACTGAAATAATATGAAATAGCATATTTTCATCTAAACAAAATTTGGAATAAGAAGAGGAATAAGTTATTCTTCGAGAATTCCTATTTCTATTCCTGAATAACTTTTTGACATCCAAACGCAGCCTTAGAAAAATATTAGCTATTGATGAGGATAAGAATAATAAAAAAAGTAGAAGTTAGATAAGATTAAAATAAAAACACTTATTTTGATGGATAAATCATCCCCTTTCAATGCGGTTAACCATTTTGTGCGATAAAATTTTATTACGTTCTTATAAAAATAAACATAGATAAGAATTAAAAAATTTTATTTTCTTCTAATCTGGAATGCCTAGAGGTCTCTGGTTTTGTAAAGGGCCTCAAGCCAGTCTATTAATACTCCCTTTTTACTTAGTTTTGATGATTGAAAAAGTAATAAAACTTGTATTTTATGAGTACACATTATGTTTCCCTCTTGCTAGTGAATTCCATGCAACCTTAGTGGAATCTAGTGAACAATGATGTTGCTAGCTGGTGGAGTTCTTAACAATGATGATGATGCAACCTTAGTGGCATTGTTGGTGACAACTAGGCTTTTTTATAGTGACGTAGTTAACCCTTTTCCTTATTTCAATTTATGCTTCTAGACCTTTTTGCATTTTAGTTTTCAAATTAACAACTACTTTTAAATTACTAGAAATAAGTTTATTATTATTGTATGAGATAGCTATGCTATACGTTGAAGCTATGGGAGGCTCCCTAGCTTGCGTCGGTTTTGCTGGTATTAGAGTGAGGTCTTTCCTTGATTATTTTTGTTAACTTTTTTTTTTTAATGACCAAGATTGTTTTGAAATGCATGTATGCTCAGTGAGGATTCATATTTTGTTTTACATTTTAACTTCTAGTTTGCTTTGCATTTTAAAAAATATATTTGCCTTCAAAAAAATTAATAGAGCAAAATAGAGGAAGCAGATTCATGTAGCCGATCCTATGTAATTGGAAGAAGGCTTAGCTGAGTTAAGTTAAGAATATTTGCTTTCAAAATTCTAGTTACTTTCAAATTCTAAATTATTTCCAAAACTTCCAATTTCATTATCAACTAAACTTCTTGGATTAATTGCACTCTATTATTCCTTTGATTATTAATTTTCTATTTGAGTTAGAACCCCTCTTGTTCTATGGTTTGAGGGTACGATCGATTGAGTTTCACTTGGATTTATTCTACTAGTTCAGCCTTGGCATGTCATCGATTCGTAGGCATCTCCTCATTGCACACAAATCTAGGATCTATAATCTTGCTGCCAACTTGGTGTCTATATAGCTAGGTTTTGCATGCACTCTGAGGCTGCTAATGATCAACCAGCCACCATCTAATTAAACCTTACTGATGATAAGCTAGCCACCATTAGTAGCATTTAATGGCAGCCAAACTCTCCATCAGAAACCTACATGCACCAATTTCTGTACAATTCTGACCATCATAACGGTTGAGAAAAGCTCACCATGCATAGATCCAGCTAACAACAATGCCAACTCCAAAGTTCATTAGCTTCAGAACCAATTTAGCAAGGTCATAGAAGCTGCTAGCCAATTTCAATGGACTGTGTGGCCCCGCAGCAGAACTTGTGGTGCAACCTATAGTAACAGCAGCAGCTCAACTCAACAACCACCAGGAGTCCAATGCTGACAACTTTCTACGCTTGAATGCTGTAGTTCCACTTAAACCTAGCAGCTTGGTGAAGATAAATGTGGCAGATGATATGATAAATTTGTTCGTTTGGATGTAGGAGATTTCCCTGGGAAGTTAGACCCAACAGCTTTCCAAGATTGTCTTGCCTCAATTTAAAGACTATTTCAGTTGCCATCGTCTCTTTGACAGGAAATAAGTTGAACTTGCGAAGGTAAAGCTCAAAGGCCCAGTTCATATATGATGGTCAGCTATTGAAGATATATAATCGTGCTCTTTGCAGAGAAAGACCCATTGTGACCTAGCATGAGATGAGGGGAAAGTAGAGAAATAGTTTTAACTTGGACTTCTAAATACGAAATTAAAGTAAATAGATTTTTCAGAATGATGCATTTTACTTTTTACCATAAAACATTTGATGTTTCGTATATATAGCTCAATTGTTCTTTAAAGATGTTGTGCAGTTATATGGTATGCTAAAAATTATTGTATCAGATAGAGATGCTAAATTTATGAGTTATTTGGGAAGGCTTTATGAACTATGATGGAAGCAAAGCTTCTATTTTTAAGCGTTTGACTAAATTGAAGTCATGAATCAAAATCTTGGCAACCTTCTAAAATGTTTTATTACTAATCAGCATGACTCATAAGGTTTTCTTTTTGCTATTATACTGAGTTTGCTTACAATAATTTTATTAATCATTCTATTAATTGATGTTTTTTTAAAAATGTTGCTGAAATAACTCCTTATTTATCAGTAGATTTTTATTTTTTTCCTTATCATTTCACATCCAGTGAAAAAGCCAAGAATTTCACTAGACATATTCAAAACATTCACATTGAAGCATGAAGAAGGTTAGGTGAACTAGCATATAAACATAAGATTCAAGTAGATAAAAGTTGATAATATGTACAACTTACAAAAGGAGAGGTGAAGTAATGGTTTAGTTTTGCTCTAAAGATATTGGCATTAGGAGCATTTATAAGTTGCAATAAAAAAGGATAAGGCTATTCCTAGTTAACATTTATATACAACGGAAATGTCTTTATGCACCACCGCATCGGACGTACGCATTGGCCACACGCCTGTGCGAACGTGCATGCCATGACCTGTGCAAGAATGCGTGCCACGACCCTGATAGGGAATACAACAAATATTCCTCTAATAAGATCGCTATTAGTACGGCCAAGCACGCAGTTGCGATATAATCAACAAAAACACACAGAATAATAATAGGAACCAAAATCAAAGAAAACAGCGAGAGACGAGGATTTTACGTGGTTCACCCAAATTGGGCTACGTCCACGGCAGACAGGATCTGCAAGGCTTCACTAAGAGTTGAATCAGGTACAAACCCTTAAAAACACTCTCTCAGAAACTCTTATGATCTCACTAAAATATTAAAGAACCTTTTTTTTCTCTCTCTGCCGCACACCGAGGTCCTCATCGAGCCTTCAATTTATTTCACACGTTCGTAACTCCCACATGAGATTTTTATGGTGGGCGGTTGCAACTGAGATGATGCCTCAAATCCTCCTCCAAAAGCTTCCTTCGGTGACTTTGGATAATGGCCAAAACATCCTCAACTAACTCCCCAAAATCTATCCAAATCTCATGTTTGTTACTTTTGGATATGACTGATTTGCCAACTCCTTCGTAAACTCTGATTTGGGGCTTCCTCTTGATGAAATTAATCTCCATCCATAACAATCTCATACTTGGAGATTAATGACATCACTCTTAGATCTACCTTCTTTCTCTGTGCTATGCTCTCCTGATCTATCTCTTGGAAAGCTTCACCAAGTTGCAACAGAGACTCAACTTGTCTCTGCTCACAACCTTGGTGAACATATCTGCAGGGTTTTTAGCTCTATCAATTTTCTTCAGCTTCAACTGCTCCTCATCCAATGCACTGCGTATGAAATGATACCTAAGCTGAATGTGCTTGGTTCTTGCATGAAATGCTAGATTCCTTGCCAAGTGAACTATGCTCTGGCTGTCGCTCCATAATGTATTACACTCGTGCTCCTTGCCGAGCTCCTCCATCAACCTCTGTAACCAGATCATCTCTTTACTAGCTTCAGTGATCGCCACATACTCAGCTTCTGTAGTTGACAATGCCACTATCTTCTGCAATTGAGATACCCAGCTCACTGTTGTATCATCGACAGTGAAAACATAACCAGTGGTGCTCCTCCTACTGTCTCTGTCACTAGAGTGATCGACATCTACAAATCCCTGTACTTGAAGACTATCACCTCCACAGCACAAATTGTAAGTTGATGTACCCCTGAGATATCTCAAGATCCACTTCACTGCATTCCAGTGCTCCTTGCCTGAATTCTGCATGTACCTACTGACTGCTCCCACTGCTTATGCAATATCCGGTCTTGTGCAAACCATTGCATACATTAGAATTCCCACGGCTGAGGCATATGGAACTCTAATCATCTCATCCCTTGCCTTCTGAGTTGTTGGACACAACTACTTGCTGAGCTTGAAGTGTGTTGCCAAAGGTGTTGACATTGCCTTTGCATTCTCCATATGGAACCTCTTCAGTACCTTCTCTATATAGTCCTCTTGAGATAGCCACAGCTTCCGTTGCTTCCTATCTCTGTTGATCCTCATGCCAAGAATCTGCTTCGCCTCTCCCAAATCCTTCATTGAGAACTTCTTTGCCATGAGTTTCTTGAGCTCTTCTATCTTCCTCATACTGGAACCTGCTACAAGCATATCGTCCACATACAAGGATAAAATAATAAACTCATTTGTAATGTACTTTGAAACTACACACAATGATCTGACTTGCATCTGGTGAAGCCTTTCTCTAGCATGAAACTATCAAACTTGAGGTACCATTGCCACAGAGCCTGCTTCAGACCATACAAACTTTTCTTCAATCTGTAGACCATGTCATCCTTTCTCCTGACCTGGAAACCTTCTAGCTAGTGCATGTACAGCTCCTCCAAATCTTCATGAAGAAATGCTATCTTCACATCTAGCTGCTCTAGATAAAAATCCTTCACTGCTACCATGCTCAGAATCACCCTGATGGATGTCATCTTGACTACTGGGAAAAGATCTTCTGAAAGTCAATTCCCTCTTTCTGTGCATAACCCTTGACAACTAACCTTGCCTTGTATCTCTGGTACCATCGACCTCATTCTTCATCTTGTATACCCATTTGTTGAATAGAGCTTTTTTGCCAGCGGGTAACTTCACAAGATCTCAAGTCTTATTTTGCTTTAAAGAGTCCATCTCCTCTTTCATAGCCAACTCCCACTTGACCTTAGCTTCATCCTGCATGGCTTCAACAAAACAATCTGGTTCTCCAGAATCTGTGTACAAAATATAATCATTAGCAAAATACCTCTGTGATGGCCTGGTAATCCTCGTGGTCCTCCTCAACTGTGGGGCACCGGCTGAGGTACCGATATATGCATGTGGCTGTCTGTTCCAACCACATCTTCCTCCTCCACATTCTCGGAGTTTCCATCTTTAGTTTGCACTTGGGGAATTTCTCCATCTCTGACAGGATCGAGTTCTATAAACTCCTATTTCTTTTCTTCCACTGCATCCTTCCTGTCTTTGTAAGTATGCTCTTCATCAAATACACATTCCTGGTCTGAATGATCTTATTGTTCTGGAAATCTTAGAGCTTGTATCCATACTCATCGCCACCGTATCCAATGAAAATACACTTTGTAGACTTGGAGTCTAACTTACTCCTCTTCTTTTCTCAATCAGAAAATAAGCAATGCAGCCAAATACTTTAAGAAAAGAAAGTTTTACCTATTTTCCTGTCCAAACCTCCTCTAGAATCCCACCATCTAATGCATTGAATAGACTCCTGTTGATCAAATACACTGCGGTGTCCAGTGCTGCTGCCCAAAAATTGTTAGGAGAGTTAATCCCCGAGGCATGCATATTTTAAAATTTGATAACAATTATCAATGGAAATTTAAAGATTACATATTAATCTTTCTAACATGCATCAAGATCATATCTTTGCCTTATATTATAAGATCGTTTGATCTAAGTATTGCATATAAATTAAATAATTAAGATCATATCTTAATCTTCAAGATGAGAAGCCATACTACTCATCTTGAAGCCTGCCTTAAGATCTAAGGATCAAATCACTCACCTTAAGAATAGTAGGTAAATCCTTTGTGCTCTGCAGCCGTTCAATCGTCCGGCCTCTAGTATTGTCCACGCGAAGCCCCCGAATGATCGGATTCCCAAAAGTGCTAGCTCGTGGAAAAATAATTTTGCTGATCTTGAATTCTTCCACTTGAATCTTCCTCCAAGATCCACCAAGCTTTTGCTAACACTAAAATCACACCAGAATTTTCTGTTCTAACTCTTAGAACCGTAACACTTGGTTCTAACTATTTATAATTTTTGATCTCTTTTGATCTTGTGTGTTTTTTTTATCTGGTGAGGGATATCCTTTATTTATAGTTTCATATTAGCCAGCCTATTGAATTCTAACATTTAGAATTCCACTATTTTTGTGAAAACCAAAGAGACATATTAAATTCACACACTTATCAATGCATGAAGAGTTGTGTGGAGTGCTCTTCTAAAGAGGCACATTAATTCACACGCTTGTCAATGCATGGAGAGTTGTGTGGAGTGCTCTTCCAAAGAGGCACATTAATTCACACACTTGTCAATGCACGGAGAGTTATGTGGAGTGCTCTTCCAAAGAGGCAGTGCAGCAAAGAGGCATTTTTAGCAAAATTTATTTTTCTTGAACTTGGGAATCATTTGAAGAAGACTAAAAGTTATAAATTAAATTATGCATGAGAATTTAATTTCTTATGAGATAAGATTTTAGTTATTTTATCATGCGAGAAAACCTTTTTCACACATGGGGTTTGAATTTTTGGTTTTAAGCTAATTTGAATTTATTGGATTAAACCAATATAGATCATGGTCCTAGCCCAAATCAAATTTGGCTAATCCTGAATCTATTTAAATCCAAATCAAATCTAATTTCAAATCAATATTTGAAATTGATTAGTCCTTCTAGTAGACTTAAACCAAATTGAATCTTATTCACTTGTACTTAATCCAATTGAGATAATTCAATCAATCAAATTGATTAATTAAATCATATACGATTCTCAATCGTTGATCAGCAAATAGATCATCCTAGGAAACTTCTATGCGTGTGACTCTCTAGGTTCGAACCTAAGCCGGTAGCATAGAAATAATTTTCTATACTAATCGATGTGCCTATCTAACAATAGAACCCGACGTCCGGATAGGTCGAAGAGTTGCCGAGCAAACTCTAAGAACCCTAAGAAACAGTTACCGTATAATTCATCCTCTTGACCACAAATGCTAAGGATGGCTTAAGAGCCTGTCTACTCTAAACAGCAAATCCATAAAGTGATTTCAATTTTAGTGATCATGTGACTTTTACATGAAGTGCCTTGGCCAAGGTTGCTAAATTAAAACAAGCATTTCTCCTTTTTAACGGGATAGGTTAAATTCCATCTTGATCCACAACTGACTGCCACAATACTTGACTGCACCCAGTAACCTTTCGTAGCTGGATTAGAAATCCAGGTGGTCCGGCACCTAAGTATAATGAGTTTCTTGTAAGCCACTGGTTGTGATCTTTAGGTCTGAAGGATACTTATACCTATATCTTCTCGGATTAACTCTTGACAGTAGAGTATCCGGAAATGAGTCACGTTCGATGAAATGTACTCCTACACTTTCACCTGTATGTCATACCAGTGTCTCTACACTCCTTGGTTAAGAAGACAACCAACAAATATGATATACAACGTCCTATAATTGATAGTACTATGGCCCTGTCATAGTATATCATTTGGTCGCGAACTCTTTTAAGGACCTTCAAAGATAAATCCTCCTTTATCGTGAAGGAAGATCCTGATGGCTTCATTACTATTAGGAGTTTTAAGAAGATGTTCTTGTAATGAATAAACTGCCAAATAACTTTTATTAATATATCAATTTATATAATTTACATCAACACAATCATCAAATGATTGGCTTTAGGATACAATTCCCAACAAACTCCCACTTAACCTAAAGCCACTCATTACAGTATCTAACACCCATCTTCAATTTATAGTCATCAAACTCCTTGATGCTGAGTGCTTTAGTAAATGGGTCACCTAGGTTTTCCTTTCCATCAATCTTCTGAAGATTTATGTCACCTCGATCTACAATCTCTTTTAAGATGAAACCGACGCAGTATGTGCTTGGTGCGCTGATGTGCTTGTGGTTCCTTTGCTTGAGCTATGGCACTAGTACTGTCACTGTACAACAGGACTGGTCCATCTATGGAAGGTGCCACTCCAAGCTCGGAGATAAACTTTCGCAACCACACAGCTTCTTTCGCAGCATCTGATGCAGCGATGTACTCTGCCTTGCACACCAAATCTGCCATGTATGTTGCTTGGAACTTTTCCAGCAAACAACTCCACCATTTAGGATAAACATGAAACCCGATACACTTTTGCTATCATCATGATCTGATTGGAAACTGGAATCAGTATATCCAACAAGTTTCAAATCAGACTCTCCATAGACTAACCACTGGTCCTTAGTATTTCTCAAATACTTAAGGATTGTCTTAACAACTTGCCAGTATTTTTCTCCTGGATCAGATTGGTATCTACTCACTACTCCTAGTGAGTATGCCATATCTGGTCTTGTACATGTCATGGTGTACATAATCGATCCTACTGCCGAAGCATATGGAATTCGACTCATACGTTCTCTTTCATTAGGAGTTTTCGGACAATCCTTCTTAGAAAGATGAATTCCATGGCCTATCGGAAGATAGCCTTTCTTGGAATTCTCCATGCTAAACCTCTTTAGCACTGTGTCAATGTACGTAGATTGGGATAAACCAAGCATCCTCTTAGATCTATCTCTATAGATCTTCATCCCGAGGATGAATGATGCTTCTCCCAGATCTTTCATGGAGAATTGATGATAACCATGTCTTTATTCCTTGTAATGCAGGGACATCATTCCCGATTAAGAAATGTCATCCACATATAATACAAGAAATACAATAACGGAACGTTAGCCCATTTATAAATGCAAGGTTCTTCTTTATTCTTAATAAAGCCATAAGATTTGATCACTTTATCAAATCGTATGTTCCAACTCCTAGATGCTTGCTTAAGTCCATAAATAGATTCTGTAGCCTGCACACTTTAGACTCGTCTTTAGATATAAAACCTTCAGGCTGTATCATATACACCTGTTCTTCTAAATCACCATTTAGAAAAGCGGTTTTAACATCCATTTGCCAAATCTCATAATCTAAGTGTGCTGCTATAGCTAGCATAATCCGAATGGATTTCAGCATTGCCACAGGAGAAAATGTTTCGTTATAGTCAATACCATAACATTGACGATACCTCTTGGCAACCAGACGTGCTTTATAGGTCTCAACCTTTCCGTCTGCGCCTCTTTTCCTCTTGAAAACCCACTTACACCCTATGGGTTTTATCCCTTCGGGTGGGTCAACTAATGTCCATACATTATTGTCCTTCATGGAATCAAGTTCGGATTTCATGGCATCAAGCCATTTATTAGAGTCAGTCCTTTGCATAGCATCCATATAGGTGATCGGATCCTCGTTGTTCTCATCGAGTTCAACAGGATCATCGTTCTGGACCAAGAAACTAAGTATCTGTCCGGTTGATGTGGTACTCTACCAGATCGCCTTAATGGTGCATCTAAAATGGGTTTTGAGTTTGATCTAATCAACTCAGATTCTAAGGGTTCACTGGTTTGTGTTGTTCCTTCTACTTGATGAACTTCCTCAAGTTCAACATTAGAGCTATTTGTTCCTTCACTAAGGAACTTCTTTTCAAGAAAAACTGCTCTATTACTAATGAACAACTTTTGTTCTTCAGTATTGTAGAAGTAATATCCTTTGGTTTCTTTCGGATAGCCGATGAAAAAATATTTGTCAGATTTGGGTTCAAGTTTGTCTGATTTTGCACGTTTCACATAAGCTGGACACCCCCAGACTCTGAGATAGATGATTACCGGTTTATGTCCATACCACATCTCATGTGGAGTTTTTGAAACAGACTTACTTGGAACCTTATTGAGAATATGACAAGCTGATTCTAATGCATATCCCCAAAAGATATTGGCAAGCTTGCAAAACCCATCATGGACCGAACCATGTCTAACAGAGTTCGATTCCTCCTTTCCGACACACCGTTATGTTGTGGTGTTCCTGGAGGAGTCCATTGGGAGAGAATCCCATTCTCCCTTAAATATGTCACAAAGTCATTGGAAAGGTATTCGCCTCCTCGATCTGATCGAAGGATCTTAATACATTTTCCTGTTTATTTTTTTACTTCTTTATGATATTGTTTGAACATTTCAAACGATTCAGATTTATGTCGCATAAGATAGACATAACCGAACCTAGAAAGGTCGTCCATAAAAGTAATGAAGTAGTAATATCCACCTTTGGCACAAGTGCTCATTGGTCCACATACATCAGTATGTACTAGACTTAATAGCTCTTTAGCTCTTTCACCTTTTCCAGTAAAAGATGACTTGGTCATTTTACCAAGAAGACAGGATTCACAGGTAGTTAATGATTCACAATCATCAACTCGAAGGATGCCCTCCTGAGTTAACCTGTTTAATCTGTTCTTATTGATATGACCCAGCCGATGGTGCCAAAGATAAATGTCTGTGATCAGTTGTTCTAGGGCGCTTACTTGATTTGTACACTACATTCACAGGCTGTGATAACATATAAATGCCATTAGATAAATGCCCAGTCATTACAGTGACTCCATTCATAATGATATTCAAAGTAACATCCTTTATTGAAATTTCATAATGACTTTTGGCCAGAAGGCCTACAGAAATTACGTTCAACAAGAACGTTGGGCAAAAATGATAATCATTTAGTATAATGACATTTCTATTGAAAACTATTTCAAGAACTCCTAATGCCAGAACTGGAACTAATCTTCCATCGCCGACATTAAGGAATCTTTCATTGTCCTCAAATCTTTTAGTGACCTGTAGTCCCTGCAATGAATTGCAAATGTTAAAAGGACTCCCGGTATCCAATACCCAGGTCTGATTATCATATACAGAAAAATTACAAGGTGTTATCATATAAATACCTTGTTGAGCAACATCTTGCCCCTTTTTCTTCTTCGGCCTGTTTGGATCAAGTGTGGCAATGTAAAGAGGACAGTTCCTCTTCCAGTGCCCTTGCATCTTGCAATGAAAGCATTCAGCTTGACTTTTTTCAACTTTCTTCTTCTGCATCTGACCCCTTATAGATGTCCTAGCATGTTGCACCTTTTTCTTATTCTTTTTCTTCTTCCCTTTCCAAAGGGTTGACGCCCTACCTTAGATCCTTCAACCACATTAACCAAACCCTTAGAGAGCTGGTTATCCTTCTCAAAGTTCTGTAACAACCCAACAAACCGTGGTAGTTGACTGCAGGCTTTGTCATTCGAAAATGAGTAAGGAAAGGTCAGAAGGATGGAGGCAAGGAATTCAGGATCGCATCTTTTCCCAACTGCTCATGTAGGGGAAAGCCGAGCTTGCTTAGCAGTTCTATCTTCTCGATCATGTACAATACATGATCAGTGACAGGAGATCCATCCCTCATTCGAGCATTAAAAATAGCACAACTAGTCTTGTGCCTTTCAACGTCGTCAGGTGTGCCGAAAGATTCATTCAACGCTTGAATGATTTCTTCTGGCTGAGCATTCTCGAACCGGCGACCGAATTCATTGTTCATTGCTGCTAGCATGATGCAACGTACGCTAGTTCTATCATTGAGCCACTTCTGATAAGTGTCTTTCTCAGAACTTTGTGTGTTTGCATCAGGTATCTTTGGTGCAGGATTATTAAGAATATATAAAATCCTCTCATGCTCAAGGACGATCTTAAGTTTTCTAAACCAGCTATTGAAATTTGAACCATTCAACTTGTCACTATCCAATAGGGACCTTAATGATAAATTAGTGGCCATTTTCTGTATAAGGAAAAACTAAAGTTTATTAGTATAAATTGATTCAGTCTAAAGACTTGGACTTTAGTCTAAAGATTCTCCCACTATTTTGTTTAAATTGGCAGCCTCTACACCCCAATTCGAAGAATTATTCTTAATTCTTTAGCGGGCACTAAGATCTACATAGACTACATACAGGCCCAAGTGAAGCTTGGCCAACCCATATGCATCTAAGAGTACGTTCAAAACCAATTGTTTCCCAAAACAATTCTTAGTGTTCAGTTTTGCCCCATGTACCTCTTCAGCAGGCATGGAGTGCCTCCACTGAAAGTTCTGGTTAGGTCCAACCATTAAATGATATAATCAGTGTAACCTATCAATAGACAACCAAGCCGAGTGAAGCTCGGCTCACCTAACTGTCTATTTAATAGTTACGCTGACTTATCATATAATGAATGATAATTCCGATGGTTGATAAGCACCAAGCATGGAGTGCCTCCAATGATTATCAAGACGTCAGACTCATTATCACCCACCTTAATGGGAGGCTATGATCTAGTTATCATATAACTATTTCATTTTAAGGACCTAATAATTTTAGAAGATTTTATAATTTGAAGACAAATTGACTAATCAAGTTCTCCCACTAAATGTATAAAATGGGTAGAATGAAACAAGATTAAGTCAGGTTAAGTGGCACCTAAATCAGTCAGACTGATTTCCTTACAGGCATGGGTCAACCCGAATCAGGTAAATGATCTGAATCATAAATGGTTCACCACATTGACCAGGTGAGTGAGATCGATAGGAGGGATATGCCATTAACTCGTTAAAGACGCATCAATACGAGTAGCTCCCAATTAAAAACCATTCGATCATTGATCCTAGAGCAACTTGCCAACTCACCTTGACATCCTTTGGTTAACCAATTCTGATTTGACCATCTAAGAGATTCATGCTCAAGCACGGAGCCTAATCTACTTCCATTTGGTTTAATCAAAGAGAAGGACATGATCAACTACAACTATTGTTTGATTTAGAGCATTCTTAACCTAATCTAATTAGATTTGTTCAAATACTCTTTTAGTCCAGTTGATTTAAACCTTAGGGTCTAACCCTTTATGGACCCGATTTAGCTAACCCAAAAGATTAAATATATTTTATGTTTACATGTCATATATTTCAATCAAGCATCACATGTTTTATGTTACTACTCATGATTCCTATATTTAGATCATATCTAAAGAGATTATGAATTAACATTTGACATTCAAATTAGACTCTCATAAATATTTGTATGTTTCATAACATAGACATCATGCCATCATATATCATATCTATGTTTTATACTAAACATGCAAATATCATGCTTTTATACAACATCGATATGTATCAAATATAAAACATCTTTTGAGAGTGCGTGTAATATATGTTTTGATGCATAAGCTCAATTTAAATTATCTTTGGATTGAGCATCAATGATAAAACAATAGCACGACAATATGTCACATAATACCTCATTGAATGGGTAATTTGAATTTTCAATCCATCTGTGACCATATAGCCTTGCGATTAGTTTTAGCCATAATTACACAATTAATAAGAACATTAATTTCCATGCAATAAATTTGATCAATAAGAAACCATTAAATAATTAAGATCATATCTTAATCTTCAAGATGAGAAGTCATACTACTCATCTTGAAGCCTGCCTTAAGATCTAAGGATCAAATCACTCACCTTAAGAGCAGTAGGTAAATCCTTTGTGCTCTGCAGCCGTTCAATCGTCCGGCCTCTAGTATTGTCCACGCGAAGCCCCCGAATGATCGGATTCCCGGGAGTGCTAGCTCGCGGAAAAATAATTTTGCTGATCTTGAATTCTTCCACTTGAATCTTCCTCCAAGATCCACCAAGCTTTTGCTAACACTAAAATCACACCAGAATTTTCTGTTCTAACTCTTAGAACTGTAACACTTGGTTCTAACTGTTTAGAATTTTTGATCTCTTTTGATCTTGTGTATTTTTTTATCTGGTGAGGGATGTCCTCTATTTATAGTTTCATATTAGCCAGCCTATTGAATTCTAACATTTAGAATTCCGCTGTTTTTGTGAAAACCAAAGAGATATATTAAATTCACACACTTATCAATGCATGAAGAGTTGTGTGGAGTGCTCTTCCAAAGAGGCACATTAATTCACACGCTTGTCAATGCAAGGAGAGTTGTATGTAGTGCTCTTCCAAAGAGGCACATTAATTCACACACTTGTCAATGCACGAAGAGTTGTGTGGAGTGCTCTTCCAAAGAGGCACATTAATTCACACACTTGTCAATGCACGGAGAGTTGTGTGGAGTGCTCTTTCAAAGAGGCACCTTTTAGCAAAATTTATTTTTCTTGAACTTGGGAATCATTTGAAGAAGACTAAAAGTTATAAATTAAATTCTGTATGAGAATTTAATTTCTCATGAGATGAGATTTTAGTTATCTCATCATGCGAGAAAACCTTTTTCACACATGGGGTTTGGATTTTTGGTTTTAAGCTAATTTGAATTTATTGGATTAAACCAATATAGATCATGGTCCTAGCCCAAATCAAATTTGGCTAATCCTGAATCTATTTAAATCCAAATCAAATCTAATTTCAAATCAATATTTGAAATTGATTGGTCCTTCTAGTAGACTTAAACCAAATTGAATCTTATTCACTTGTACTTAATCCAATTGAGATAATTCAATCAATCAAATTGATTAATTAAATCATATACGATTCTCAATTGTTGATCAGCAAATAGATCATCCTAGGAAACTTCTATGCGTGTGACTCTCTAGGTTCGAACCTAAGCCGGTAGCATAGAAACAATTTTCTATACTAATCGATGTGCCCATCTAGCAATGAACCCGACGTCCGGATAGGTCGAAGAGTTTCCGAGCAAACTCCAAGAACCATAAGAAACAGTTACCGTATAATTCATCCTCTTAACCACAAATGCTAAGGATGGCTTAAGAGCCTGTCTACTCTAAACAGCAAATCCTTAAAGTGATTTCAATTTTAGTGATCATGTGACTTTCACATGAAGTGCCTTGGCCAAGGTGTTGCTAAATTGAAACACAAGCATTTCTCCTTTTTAACGGGATAGGTCAAATTCCATCTTGATCCACAACTGACTATCACAAGTACTTGACTGCACCCAGTAACCTTTCGTAGCTAGATTAGAAATCTAGGTGGTTCGGCACATAAGTACAATGAGTTTCTTGTAAGCCACTGGTTGTGATCTTCAGGTCTGAAGGATACTTATACCTATATCTTCTCGGATTAACTCTTGGCAGTAGAGTATCCGAAAATGAGTCACGTTCGGTAAAATGTACTCCTACACTTTCACCTGTATGTCATACCAGTGTCTCTACACTCCTTGGTTAAGAGGACAACCAACAAATATGATATACAACATCCTATAATTGATAGTACTATGGCCCTGTCATAGTATATCATTTGGTCGCGAACTCTTTTAAGGACCTTCAAAGATAAATCCTCCTTTATCGTGAAGGAAGATCCTGAGGGCTTCATTACTATTAGGAGTTTTAAGAAGATGTTCTTGTAATGAATAAACTGCCAAATAACTTTTATTAATATATCAATTTATATACAATTTACATCAACACAATCATCAAATGATTGGCTTTAGGATACAATTCCCAACAAAAATATGTAGGTAGACCTGAGTCAAACCTCATACTCCTCTCTCTCTCAAGAATGATCCTGTTCATTCTGTCTGCCACACCATTCTGCTCTGGTGTCCCTGGAATAGTCTTGATCCTTCTGATTCCATGCTCTGTGCAGTAGACATCAAACTCTCTGCTGCAGTATTCACCACCGTTATCTGTCTTGAGACACTTGAGACTTGCTCCAGTATGGCTTTCACACATGACTCTCCATCTCTTGAAGATCCCAAATACCTCAGACTTTTCCTTCATAGCAAACGCCTAGACTTTCCTGCTGAAATCATCTATAAACATGACAAAGTATTTATTTCCCGCATATGAATCCACTGGTGCTAGACCCCAGACATCTGAATGAACCAACTCTAACCTTTCAGTCTTCTTCTGAGTTCTTGCTAATTGAAAACTCACTGTTTTCTGCTTACCATAGATACACTCTTCACAAAACTCTAAATTTACCTTCTTTAGCCCAGATAGAAGCTCTCTCCTGTGTAGAATATTCAAGTTCTTCTCACTAAGATGACCGAGCCTCCTGTGCCATAATGTAGTCACTGTACCCGTATCTCCTTCTGCCACTGAAACTGAACTCTCACTGTCTGCCAAGAAGTAGAGAGTGCCTGTCCGCTTCCCTTTGACAACAACCATAGACCCTTTAGTAATTTTTCACTGAGAATTACCAAAAATGGATACATAACCCTCAATATCAAGCTGACTGATAGAAATTAGGTTTTTCTTTAACTCTGGGATGTATCTGACTTGTGCAAGTCTCAATTCTCCGCCTGTCACTGGCTTCAGTACAATTGTTCCTCTACCAACAATTCTGCACTGCTGTCCATTGCCAACTGTGACATGACCAAAATCTTCTTGGACAAAATTCGAAAATAGGTGTCTCTTTGAGCTACAATGGTAAGAAGCCCCTGAGTCTACAAACCACATATCTGAGTTTGCCCCATCGCCGGCTGACAAGCACACATCCTCAAAATTTCGCTCAATAGTACTCACAACATTTGCTTCCTGACCTTCTATCTTGCTCTCTGTACCTTTTTCTTTCTTCTTACCCCAACAATCCTTGCTCATGTGACCTTTCTTCCTGCAGTTCCAACACTTCATGGGAAATCTCCCTTTAGACTTTCCTCTGCTCTTGGACTGGCCTTTCTCTAACTTCTTCCTCTCCTGTGATCTTCCTCTGGTATCCACCATGAGTGCAGTACTTGTAGAAGTCCCACCAATAGCCTTTCTTCTCATCTCATTATTTAATATACAACTAACTGCATCATTGAATGTAAGGATACCTGATACCGAGTTACTGACTGTCATCACAAGATTGTCCCAACTCTCTAGCAAGGAACATAAAAAAAGAAGCGCCCTGAATGAATCATCAAAAACAATAGAGACCGACTCCAATTGATTAATCATCGAGTTGAACTCGTTCAGATGCTCCGTCACTGAACTATTCTCAGCCATCTTCAAATTGAAGAGCTTTTTCATGAGAAATATCTTGTTTGAGGTGGAAGGTTTTTCATACAGCTTTATTAAAGCGGCCATCATATCCATGGTGGACTTTTTTTTTGCAATATTATACGCCACTTGAGGTGTCAACGATAATCTGATCATGGCCAGGGCTTTTCGATCCCGAATCATCCAATCTGAGTCGTTCATTTAATCCGGTTTCTTTTCCTCTAATGGAAGGTAAAGATCCTTCTGATATAGGTAGTCCTTAATTTGCATCCTCCACCATCTGAAATTGTGACCATTGAATTTCTTGATTTTGATCTTGTCTTCTGCCATCTCTTTATTGATTTATCCGACCGTAATAATATGAAGAAAACCAAGCTCTGATACCAATTTGATAGGGAATACAACAAATATTCCTCTAATAAGATCGCTATTAGTACGACCAAGCACACAGTTGCGATATAATCAACAAAAACACACAGAATAATAATAGGAACCAAAATAAAAAAAAAACAGCAAGAGACGAGGATTTTATGTGGTTCACCCAAACTGGGCTACGTCCACGATGGCACAGGATCTGCAAGGCTTCACTAAGAGTTGAATCAGGTACAAGTCCTCAAAAACACACTCTCTCAGAAACTCTTATGATTTTACTAAAAGATTAAAGAACCTTTTCTCTCTCTCTCTCTCTCTCTCTCTCTGCCGCACACCGAGGTCCTCACCGAGCCTCCAACTTATTTCACACATTCGTAACTCCCACACGAGATTTTTGGCGGGCGGTTGCAGCTGAAATGACGCCTCAAATCCTCCTACAAAAGCTCCCTTCGGTGACTTTGGATAATAGTCAAAACATCCTCAACTAACTCCCCAAAATCTATTCAAATCTCATGTTTATTACTTTGGATAATAACCAAAACATCCTCAACTAACTCCCCAAAATCTATTTCAAATCTCATATTTATTACTTTTGGATAATGACTGATTTGTCAACTCCTTCGTGAACTCTGATTTGGGGCTTCCTCTTGATGAAATTATTCTCATCCATAACAGACCCAATGAACCGTGACGTGCCCCACACGTTTGATTAAAATTATTCATCTTCATGCACCAAAGACGGTGCATAAAGACTTTTCCTATGTATAACAACATCAAATTCAAGCTTCACTTCTGAAGCACTCATCTAATTTGGCATGGGTCATTTTGTTCATGCAGCTTCTTAACGCTTCAACAAAATTTATATATTTTTTTAAAAAGAAAAGTAGAGACTAACTTATTAGGTTCATTTAAGTTATAGGAGTTGTTATTAATAATGTAGGTGTCCATCTAGACCAATAAAACTTATTTTCTCAATAAGCTTGGTGGGAGTCAGAAATCCCTTTTCATTGACTCCAAAATCATAATCCTTAATAGATTCTCAAATGTCTTAATTCTGGACAAATTCATGAACAGGCAATTAGTCTTGCTTTCTGGGACTAAAATATGAACTCAAGCTAGGATTTCAATATATCCAGACAAGATTATGAGGCAAGTCAGCTCAGCTCATGGGTACACTTGCCAACTAGCAATCAATCAGCCAGCACGTTTGATTAAAATTCTGCGCTTCTGATAAAAGAGAACAAAGAGCTATGTGCTTATAAATTAAGTTTACCGGTTACCAATTAACATCGACTTGAGTTTTTGGATCATATAGTTTTGAGCCGCTTGCAGATTAATTGAGCCAGTAGGTTGCCTTAAGACGTTACAAATGGTATTAGAAACCGATCTAAATATATAAAAATTTATGGACATAAAGAAAAAGCATCCATGGGACGATAGCAGAGTCTTGTCATAGCGTAAAATTATTGCAGCACCAATAATGTAGCTCGAGGGTAAATTCTATTTAGCTTGTGAACATCGTATTATACGAAGAAAAATGTTATATGCTTATAATTCAAGCTTACGGGTTAATAATTAACTTTTAATCGAACTTTTGGATGGGCTTGAGGTCTTACACATTAATTCCTTGGCCTAGACTTGGATATATTATCCTTCCCCCTTCTTCTTGGCTCAAATAGTTGCCTTTCATTTGACCTTACAAACTTAAAAGTATACCTAAACTATGACTTTCCTAGTCTAACTCTTATTGATAACATGTGTACCACCACACTTCTTTCTCACAAATTTATTTAAAAAAAAAAAAAGGGGAGGCTTGAACATGTGTACCAACAAATTAGATGAAGATGTAGTCAAACAATTGTACCATTAATTAATCAATAATCATCCACTCGTTTGTGATTATACCGAGTCTCCCCATGGAACATCAATAAATAAACACGTCAATCAAACAAAAAAGCCCAGGGTCTCACACAGCCAACGTAGATTAATAAACAAATAACATGAGGCAAGTGCTTGAGCTCATAATCATAAAAATATTTAGTGCCTTAGTTGGTACCATGATCTGATCACCCAAAGAAGAAGTCAAATGCAATAGACACCACGTAATATAACAGGAAGGGGTCATTAGCAAATTGAGATATCAATCAAATCATCCATTTAGAGTCGAAGGAAAGGGGAGAAGATTGTGGTGGTGATCTCAGGATTAGGCCAAATGGATTTTGTTATCTGCGTGCAACTCGGTACGTAACATGGCGAGGCAAATATGTGTTGGATAGAAGGTTGGTGAATGGGGAATCCACGGAGTCTACGCGGACTTTAAGGTCTTTATGCTGAATGCGTGCTCAAAACTAACGTGCCATGCGTTCACACAAAAAGAACGAGAGAGAGAGAGAAGGGTTTAGTTTAAGCTTTTCAATTTTAATTTAAATTTAAGAATACTTTGAGTTCCCATTATGAGTTCATAACTCTATAATAATCCATCCCATCGTATTTAGTAAAAAATTTGTGAGTTGCATGGGTCCTTCTTATCATGGCAAGAGAATTGTTCATGTGAACACTATTATTCAATTTAAAAATTAAGATGTTCTGGAGACTTCATCTATATTAAAAAGATTTTAAAAATTAGTTATTTTGCAAGAGTTCATGCCACTATTACAAAAAGTATGCTGGTTTATCTTATTTATAAGTCATAATAAATATTGCTTGATCTTTCTTTATGCTTATTTGGCATATTTGCTACATTGGTTTGTTAGTCATCTAAATAAATAAATAAATGTAAATCATCATTGCATCCAAAAAAAAAAAAATCATTGAAATGTGTTTAACTTCCCCCAACAAATTAAAAAATGGATTTTACTTTTTTATAAAAAATTTATGAGCATTGATTATATTTTATTAATTACATAAAAAATTGATCTTGGGTCATTTAAATTAATTTATTAACTATATTTTACCATGATAAGCATTTTATATGCCAATATATTTTCTCCATGCTATTATGGTTTCTATTTATGATCTTTGATATCCAAAAATCTGTTCATTATATAATTAATATAAAAATAAATATATGCTAGCATCGATTCTCACAAATGCAATATAAAAGATGCGAACAAATATAATGCCTTTTGTGCCACCATAGATAGTTGCACAAAGATCATCTACTTAGCCAACCAATCGAAGATCATCTTCTAAACTCCTCAGTTTCTTTGGCTGAGCTTTATGCAACATGGGCTGGCATTTCGTACGCCACTCGAATCCTTTATGCTCACTGTCTCTTCATTGAGGGGGACTCTATTACTGTTATCCGATGGCTTTGGCAAGATCACTGTGATTATATTCTAAGCAACCCTTACTTCATGATATCTGGTCTATCCTTCAGAAGGCTACACAATACAGATCTATTATGTTTATCAGAAAGCTAATGCAGTAGCTGATTGGGTGGTGGCCTTTGTGGTCTATTACTCAGGGTTTTAAATTTGGAAGCAGAAAGATTCCTGCCCTATTGTACTAAAGCAAATTATATTTTTTGATATTTCAAGATTGACTCGCACTAGACTAATATGATTATTCGATTGTATCAAAAAAATAAAAAATAAATAAAATAAGGATGATTAATGTGCATTGTTGAAAGGGCTGCAGGTACTCTCAATGTTGTTTTGTATTATAGTACTAGAATTGGCAAGGAGGTTCAACCAGCAAGCCTCTAGAAAAAATAGTTAAATAATATAATTAACTCCACTTAGCCTAATGAACTATAGTGTGTTTATACTTTCTCCTCTAAATTAAAAAAAATTACAATTTATCCTTTAATTATGATTCAATTTGTACTTTATCATTAAAGTGGTTATTTGCCTTTTTTTTCATATGACCATAAAAAGGTCAACAAATGCTAAAAATAATTATAAAATAATAGATACGGATCTAATCAAAATTGATTAATCCAAACATATTTAAGATCATTAAAGAGTGGTCATACAATATTAGCTAACTTCTCATTAACTTTAATGGTTGTTTAAATGGGAGTGATGAAGCACAATTTCAATTGTAATTAGTGAGTCTATTGTAAATTTCTTAGTTTCAAAAGGAAAATATAAATACATCCCCATTTTTTGGAAGGCTAAGTGGAACTAACCCTAAATAATATTTTTCTAAAAATCTAAAGAAAGGACCAATAAACAATGAGCTATCTGATAAAAGGTCTCTCTTCTAAAGTTCTCTTAATCCAAGTTTAGTGTGAACTGGATCGAAGTGAATGATTATTAAGCCATGTAATAATCAAATGCTATAACCATGCAACCATAAATAATATAGTGCAGTCATCAAATTATATATAATCGTAATATTGATTTTTTTTTGTACATGCGGATAATCACACCAGTCTAGTGCAAGTTAGCCCCAAAAGGTCAGAAAATAGGATTTGCTTAAGTACAATAGGACAAGGGTCATCCTGTTTTCAAAACTAAAATCTTGAGTGATGGGCCACAGAGGCTGCCACCCAATCTGCCATCGAGTTGGCTTTTTGATAGACATGATGGATCCGAAATCTGTACATATCCCGCAGGGTAGACCAGACGTCAATGAGCAGCGGGTTGATAGGAGCCTGATTATAGCAATCCCTTTAGAGCCATCGGATGACAGTGAGTGAGTCCCCCTCAATGAAGAGACTTTGAGCATGGAGGATCCTAGTAGTGTAGGAAATGCCAACCCACGCTTCATAAAGCTTTTCCAGAGGAACTAAGAAATCTAAAAGGCCAATTCCACTAGCTGCTAGCATTGCACCATCTGCCCCTCGAATAATAAATGATGAGCCAGCTAATCTACCCCGCACACTTTCATTGAAGTTGATTTTAACAAACCCTGGGCGGCTCCCAAGAAATAAAAATTGTTTGTCGATTCGCTACCGAAGTAGCAGGAGAACCTCAGTGACCAGAGCTGTCAGCATTACTAGCAGTGTAGTGCAGTGTATAATCAGCAGGAAATGATAAGGCATTCTGAACAGTCCTCTGAGGGGAGACAATATCTTCGATGAAGATAAGTCGATTCCTCAATAACCAGATCTGGTAGGCTGTGGTTGCCCAAATGACTCCTTACTGCTGGTTATTCCTCCTGATATCACTAAGAAAAAAGGTCCGCCAAGAGATTATGCCCCCCTCCCTGAGCTGATATCCAACATATGCCAGATCTATCTCGCTCTGGGGCAGATGAAAATGGCATGATCAATAGTCTCATCATCCTGGCCACACAAAGGGCAAGTAGCCTAGATAGACAATCTCCTTTCTGAGAGCAAGGAGCAAGCAGGAAGATAGTCCCACACAAGCTTTCATATAAAGAACTGAAGCCTGGGATGGATGGAAAGCTTTTATACCTACGCTGCATCCATCATATGCTGAAACTATGTCCTATAGATCTGCATGAGATCTCTGGTCGGAGCACTAGAGAGACATGATCTCTTCCATAATCTAATATCATCTTTATGGCCCGCGATGAGCGAAATAGAGAGGATCCGGCGAGCTAGCTCCACACCAAAAAGCTGGGACACCGTGGGTGCATGCCAAGAGGAGAGATCCTAAAAATTTATATCATTGACTCTCATGCTGCTAGGAACATCAGTACTAATAAAAGTAGGTCAGCGTGAGAGTGAGAGCTCCGTAATCCACATATCCTGGACAACATCCACTAATAAGCCATCTCCAATCATCCACGTTATGTTCTCCAAGACATCTGGTGCATATCTATAGACCTCCTTTCAGAAAAAAGAATAACCACGGAAAGGCTGAAAATTCATAGCAGGAGTTTGCTCACCATATCTAGCACGTAAAAAGGAGCTCCAGAAGCAGTGCGAATCAAAAATGAACCGAGAGGCATGTCTAGCAAGTAGATCCTCTCTCCTTACAATCAGTGACTGAATGCCAAGGTCACCTTCAGAAATTAGTATGCAAACAGTGTCCCATGCCTATAGGTGAATACCATGACCATCCTGCATTGAGGCCCAGAGAAAGTCTCTAAAATATCTCTCTATCCTTTTCAGACAAGTGATCGGGATAGCAGTATTGGAAAGTAAATAAAGAGGAAGAGATGTGAGAACCGAACGCAATAAGGTGATCCTCGCCATCATAGATATCCAGTTACCTTTCAGCCATCAATGCGATCATGGATCCGATGCTTAATATCACTGCAATCATAGCATTGCGGCCATCTTTTGGTGATAGAGATCCCCAGATACGATAGTCGGTCAGCCTGATTGAGGATGCCAAAAGTATGAAGGATGGCTTCCCTCATTGTACTGAAAGTCTTTGGACTGAAGCATGTTATTGACTTTTATAAATTAACCTTCTGCCCAGAGGCCTGACAGTAGTGCTGAATGATAGAAGCAAAAGTAGTTGCATTGCATACATTGGCCTGACCTAGCAAAATATAATCATTAGCAAATAGAAGATGAGAGATTGATGGCCCATTCAGACTCGCCATGAAGGGGGCAATGTGAAGATCATGCTGCGCTTGGTATAGCGCACGCGATAAATCATCAGCAGCAAGGATAAACAATAAGGGGGATAGCAGGCAACCCTAGCACAGCCCCACAACGGAGTGGAAGAAGTCAATCTGACTGCCATTAATAAGAAGAGAGAAAGATGGCCTATGGATGCAAGCCATAATCTAATCAATAAAAAGACCATCAAACCCAAATTCAAGAAGAGTTTGATGCAGAAAACCTCAGCTCAATCTATCATAAGCTCGTTCCATATCTAGTTTAACAGCCATAAGACACTGTCGGTCAGAGGAAGTATGAAGATCATGCATAAATTCCTGGGCTATGAGGATATTATCCGATATGTTGTGCCCTCTAATAAAGGCTCCCTGTTTCACAGATATAATGCATCCTCAATTGAGTGGCTAAGAGCCGGGCACAGACCTTGTACAGAGTAGTGCAAAGGCTGATGGGCCAATAGTGTAGAGGGATGGAGGCATCCGAGCATTTGGGCACAAGAGTAATGAGAGTCCGCTTCCACTGAGCAGGAATGGATTTAGCTTGAAAAGCATTCTGGATGGCCTGCACAACATCGTGGCCCATAATATTCCAATATGACCTGAAGAAAAAGGGCAAAAACCCATCAGGCCCAAGAGCCTTATCAGGGCCAAGGTCCCATAAAGCCGATCGTATCTCATCTATAGTGATTGGTCTGATAAGAAGGTCATTCTCAATTGTAGAGACCTTCTTAGAATATGGGACCGGATGGACAAGGAATCCATCACCAGTATGCTCAGATCATCTGAACTGAAAGAAGTGAGAAAGCTGATCCCTAATATTATGGATGTCTTCCTGATAATGCCCATCCTCGTCAGCAATACGCCGAAACCTGTTGGCAGCTCGTTGCTTCAGGGTGGCCTGGTAAAAAAATATGGTGTTACGATCCCCATTGCGAATCTACTGAATCCGAGACCTCTGCTTCCAATAAATCTTCTACTGTTGTAAAAGTAAGTGATGGATGGCAATCTTAGCTCGAAGGGCAGTTAGATCAGAACTAGGGAGACAACCTTCATTATCCTCTCTGATATGTTAAGTAACAATTTTAGCTTCCCCTTGCTCAACTTTTCTGACTAGGATCCCAACCTTTAATATGTTCCATCTAGAAAGTTGGCACCTTGCTAACTCAAGTCATCTAAATAGCCTGTACGCAGCATAACCTCTCACAGGTATGTGCCAAACATGAGCAATAATGGTCCGTGCTGCTGAGTAAGAAGTCCAAAACTGCTCAAACCAAAACTATTTCCGCTGCTGCATAACCGCCTCCGTGGATATCAGGATGGAACAGTAGTCAAAAGCTATTCTTAGAAGATGAGTAACAATGGCAGAGGGGTAAATCTGAAGCCACTAGGCCGTGGTCATAGCCCTATCCAATCTCTTCCAAACACAAGCTAAACCCTGACGATTAGTATACCAAGTAAATTGGGAACCCGAGAACCCCAAGTCCAGCATCCCAGTAGAGAAAATGAAGGACCGGAACTTTGCTATGTCCACTGAACCAGTAAACTGTCAGCCCTCTCTCTTTTCATTGGCCCTGATAATGCAATTAAAATCACCTGCAACGAGGGATGGGCAACTCTGATCAAGTAGAGAGAGAATCCCAGACCATAGAACCCATCTTTCCTAAAAATTAGTACTAGCATATACTTTTGATAGAAGCCAGGGGTTGGATGTCCCCTCATAGATGATAAGAGCAACCTGTTGATTGCAACGATGAAAGACATCTATCCTAATGGAGATGTTGCACTAGAGAGCCAAAATACCTTCAGATAGACACATAGACTCCACAGCATAAGAAGACCATGATCTAGCAACCTGTCTTCGAAACCGAGCTAAACTATCTCTCGATAATCGGGTTTCCAAAAGAATGCAGATATCAAAATTATGTAGCTGCATATGTCTCCCAAAAGAGGAGCAAAACGAAGGTTTACGGGCTCCTCTAACATTCCAAATAAGAATCTTCATTTTACAGTTGGAGGGGGGGTTGGGCTCCAGGCTTATCCTCCATCATATCTATATTAGGAAGGCATCCAGAAAGAGAGGTGTCTACTTCTAGCTTCTGCCTAGAACAATCCTTCACTTGGGTAACCTCCATCACTGCTCCAGTTTCAGCCACCGAGGGGGGGCGAGGTCATGATATGCAAATCTTGCCCCTATCCTATGATGACTTCTTTGAGGGAGGAGATAATCGACTCATGGCTTCGGCTCTGCATCTGAATTGGAAGGTCAGATACACCCTTCTCACCCGCAGGTGACACATCCTGACCATGGGTAAGTTTAGCAGCCTTGGCAATCTGGACAGCAGGGCCCCGGTTTGAGTTCGAGGATGCTGAGAAGATGACTTTATCCTGAATGCCTTTTGTTCCAGATGAAATCACTTTTTTCTTTCTTTTTCCATTTTTGGTAATAACTCATTGGGCCTGGGTCTCCGTAGGCCTGGCCCGCTTAGATGGACCTGGGTGAGCATCCTTCCTAACCTTGGGCCGGCCGACCCATTTGTCAGAGCCCAGAAGGGATAAATTCAGATGACCAATCCTCTATAGCAATAGGTTGCCCGTTGGCAATCCACGGCCTCCCCAGTGCTACCTCCTTGGCTTTGTGGTCAGCAAATCTGAAGATATATCACCTATGGGCGAGGCACAGAGCATCAATTTTTTCAAAGATTCCAGCTCGTCAGAACTTCCTGATGATGACATCCGATGGAACCTAACGGTGGAAGCTCCTCGCTATGATGGTCGTCTTCTCCCCATCCACATGTTTCAACCTTTAGAGCCTCTGTAGGTACTTAGATAACCTTCAAAAATTGTACCTCCAGCTCCGTCACCTCTGCCGGAGACGGGACAGAGCGACCTAGATGAAATGGATTTCAGCAGTTCGTCTCCATGGTGTCCGGGTCACCTTACTGCCATCCACTACAGAAAGATTAAGAGGGACAGTGTTCTCCATAATCTAGTGAGGTCAGTCACCCAAGCACGGCGAAGAACGCCGAAGATCAAGGAACCATGAGCATAAATCTTAAAGCATGGTCAGAGAGTAGCCCAGCATGCATTGTTTCGTAATACTGATTTCAATCATTAGATTAGTTTCAATAACTGATTATATAAAAAAATAAAAATATATTAAATATTTAAATATATTTTGAACCTCGAGCCTAAAATTCAAGATCATGTTCATTTAGGTAGATAAAATTTGCCCTCGATTAAGCCTTGAATCAAGCCATACTTGACAAATTTCCATGGGC